>BLKR01015935.1:0-43805 GCA_011170035.1 Teleogryllus occipitalis
AATTGTTTTATTTCAAGAGGAAAGTATTTTGTTCACTTGGCAAGGGAAATGTTTCAGAAAATTATCAATGTCAACACTATTACAACAGTAATGACATTTTTTGCCCAAGAATCATTAACACAAACTGAGATATTCTTCTCTGGCAATTTTGAAGATGAATAATAGCCAAAATCATTGCATGTTTGAGAATGCAGGTGTTATCCGTCGTATTTGCCACGAACAGCACACTGTGGAGAACCCTAAATTATGAAAAACTTGAAACCTTTTTTCCTTGGACACCAAAGTAAAAATTAATAATCTTTCAAAAGAAAATTACAAATTGTCACACTCCATGAACTTGATTCAGAACTCTAGTTGTAAAACAATGTCCTGAAAAAACAGCATTTTGAAGTTAATGACACTTTTCTAGTGAGAATGTGTATTTTTTATATTATTCATACTCATTTGTAGTAATTCTGAGAGCACTACTACATAGTACACATTGAAACTATAACAGAATTATAACACAAGTTATATTACCTAATGAGAATTTTAAAATAACTTGCCTGGTCAAAAATGATACACACTAAAAAAATTGAACCATTAATGTATACACATTTTGTGAATGTTAAATACGAATGAAATCACAAAAGTCCTTGATGCTTGCAAAATTAGCATAATGTATATTGGCATAACCTTCAAATACATGTTCATGATCTTGTCATAGAATGCAATAGCCATTTAGAATTAACAATATCCATGAATTTCTGCATCAATGAACCATCACCTATTTCAATGAACAATTTTCATCACCTGTGCCAAACACTACCTGAAAAATAAAATTAATACAATAGTATTTGAGAATATAATTAAAGTGATAATTATTGAAGAATAAAAAATAGAAAGTGTTTTATAGCAGAGTTTTTTTTGAGTAATGCATTATTATTTTGTTCAATTATTTACAGTACATGATAGGCTTTAGTCTCAATTTAAATACAGTAATCAAAATTCTGTACACTTATAACATATGGGAATACTACACAACAATTAATTCTACAATTACTAATTGCCATTAATGACACTTCAAGAGTATATTAAAATTATTTCAATGAATTGGTAACATAATAAATATTATTTCTTTACATTTTAATACGAATTTGCAATGCTTAATTGATTATTAAAAACTAATCAAATAACTTAACTTAAACTTTTTTTAATAGCTAAATAATGAGTTTGGAAGTAATTGAATTCTACATCCACTTAACAACATTAGAATTTGAATTGAAAGGATTCAAACCGATGATGTAAAACGAAATAATTGTTTATCTTGTCCGACATAAGCTTTTCGAGGAATATTACAATTTACATTAAAATAACTTTGAGCTGGATTAATGGCCAAGTTTTGTAGGTTATAGAAATGCATACAAACTAATATATGCCTTTCTATTATTACATCTCATGATAGAAATATATACGTACCTAAAAGTTGCAATTCCATTCCACCATTCTCTTTTAATCTTGGTTGACAATTCTTGTTTGATTTCAAATAGGCGGTGTAAATGAAGGTATCATTTTCGTTCGAACTTCATTCGCCCGTTTACTTCCAATGAAATAAGATTTTCACTTCAAAGAGGTATTTTACACTCTGTAGTCTGGCACCTATTAAAAGATATCCACCAATATCCTTTAGATTATAATCCACACTGATGCAGCACGATAAGTTTCAATACGGTACTTACCAGTGAACTCATAGTACGTTCAACGATTTGCTTTGCCAACGACGTATTTTTCTACAATAACAAATTGAAAACTTTCACAACGATGCGCTTTTCGCCACTTCGAAGAAATATTCCTGAAGGGCCAGTCACTCTCTTAGTCCTTAGTCCACTCTCTTAGTCTCCCAAAATGTTGCTTCCTCTTGACCCTCTGCTGACCCTCGGCTGATATCAGGACTTGTGTCTTCGAACAGCGAATGCGGAGCGACGGAAGTATGCGAAAATAGCCGAGCGGAATCGAGCCGTGGAGCGTTGATTTTCAGGGCGAAGCATTTGAACGATTTTAAAATGTTCGAGCGGATATCATTTCCACACTACTTTATTGAGGTACAAAACTTTGGTTCAGAGTGGATCCACTGTGTGTGTGTGTATATATATATATATATATATATATATATATATATATATATATATATATATATATATACACATATACACACACATATGTGTGTGTGTGTTTAACAGATGTTGAATGTTTTTCAATGTATATTTTCTTCAATACGTAATTAATCTGACAAGGTACCTGGCTGTTTTGGCCACCGAGTGCTTTGCAACATGATTAGGCTTGATAAGGCCGACAGGTCCGTTTATGAAGCAACATCAACCTCTCAGAAATCACAGGCCGGTTGGTCCATCAAGGTTGGTCTATCAAGGTCAGCAATCCTAGATGCTGTTGTAGCTAGGAAAGGGAGTAAAGCAATAAGGTATCTGTTTCGCATACGAAGGTTTTGTGTAACTATTGAAATCTTGTTGGCAATTATGGTATCCTTTTTTTCAGTGTATAGATGGCAGATAGGATAATCGGCTATTAGTAGGTAATAGCGGTTATTTCTAACGAAACGCATCGACCCAGCTAGCAGGATATTGATTTTATTTAGATAACAGTTGAAGCATTAATTTCAATAATATTAACGTAACTTTTTCCTGGCGCCCATTTTAAAACATAAATTCGGAACGGGTTACATCGAAACACCCAATAATTTTATAAGCAGTTTGTCTGTGGGCATTGTTTCAATATATATATATATATATATATATATATATATATATATATATATATATATATATATTCAAATAACATTTAACAGTGAAACTTCAGAACTTATCCCTATAAAGTCAGGAGTGTCTGAAGGAAGTGTGCTTGCACCTTTGCTTTATTCACTATATACTGCCGACATCCCAAAATCTGTAAACGCATTGACAGCAACCTACGCGGACGACTACTGTGACGTCACGGGGTTAGACAACCCCATAACGCCACCATCAGCTATGTAAAGAAGCCCGCTAACAGAGAGGACTAGGGTACGCGGTGGAGCGATGGACGGTAAACGCGCCATCTGCCCACAGCTTTTCAAACTGCGACGCCCGAACTAGTGAGTAATGTTTTTCCGGGAGGTCACAAAAGGAGGAGAATATGCACCCCTCCAAAATTTCCCCAGGCGCGAGTACCATAAGTATCGCGGCGCGCCTCGGAGGACCTGTCTTTTACGGCAACAGCGACGGCGACCAGAAGAAGCTCTTTTGCGGCAACAGTGACGGCGACCAGAAGAAACTTTCTTTGACTGCAGCAGTAACGGCGAGTACAAATAGATAGTATAGGAGTTTATTTTAACTTGATAGTTAAAAGTTAGCTCGGAAAGCGTATCTTAGAAAAGTGAAGTAATTAGGAAATAGAGTGCAAAATCATTCGTTGCAGTCATAATAATTCGGAGAGCAAGCGAAATAACTGTTTGACGTCGAAATAACTTCAAAAGTTGTAAAATTCGCGCAGAAGGACATTAATTAAATCCAGCATCTCACATTGCACGCTGAGACCACACATGCCTAAAGTGTGGTAGGTCGGCCGAGCATTGAGCATAACTCTTGCAACATTAATAATTTCGAGGCTGGAAGCGCGAACGAACGTGTACGAGGCAGTGGAAGACGGACGACCCCAGGAAGAAAGAAGCGTAGGCGAGAAGGACTTGGTCTAGAGCGAGGATAGTACGGGTTCAGAACGAGAGAAAGGTGTGGAAATTGGAGGCTTGGCGGCGTTCGAGCGGAAGGGACTGCTGTCGTCGCAGCACAGCACGCGAGACGACACGGCAACGCGGGGACGAGCGGCAGAAAATCCCCAAGGTTACCTACAGGCGAGCGAAGCGGAGCTGGTGAGGTAAAGGAACTGGCAACGTTTATGCAGCGTTCAGCTGGTAAAGAGGATAGTGGTAAATACACGACAATCAGTGTTAAAAGTGGGTGAAACGTCTAAAATAGGAGGGAGAAGTATTTCGAACTGTGTGAGAGGCAATTTCCAGGCCATTTACTGCACGTGTCAGTAGATTCATTTAAAGAGGCTTAGCTTGTACAATTTTACATAAATGATTCAGAACTTTTATATGTTGTACAGTTAATATTATCCAGAAAGATCAATTTGTTGTAGTGTGTTTAAAGTAATTGCTTTCGTGACATGTAAAGGGGTATGAATTAAGTAACGTGAATGCCACGTATATTTTGTGTTCAATATCATAGTGAGTGCGAAGCCCAAGGCTAGCACCTGTGAAAGGGTTTCTTTGAAACAAGTATCAAATTCATTTGAAAAAAAAAGCCGTGCACGGAAAACTAGAGGCCAAAAGAGTAAATAATTTAGTAGTGGAAAACTTAGAAAGGAGTGATCTAATCGTAAATTGTAGTTGATGAAAGTGTGTTCAGGCAGTCGAGGTGACGCCTATATGTTTTTGGTTTTTTGTCTTGTTTCATTTTTCAGGGACCAGCTACTTAAAGTGCAATAACCTGTTGTGAAATTGCGTCACAGTAAATTTTCTCACGAATATATGTTCATATTATTCGTATTTTTATTTGATTCATTGTGTTAAGGGTTCAGACCTTTCTCATACCCGAAAGATCCTGCTTCCTGAGAATTGTAAGCTCGCTTCACGAGCATTCATGCTATCACGACCCACCACGTGTGGTGAAGTAGGTAAAGTAGGTAGGTGGGTGGGGTGTAACAATATATATATTCTCTATAAACTTGGTTAAATTTTATCAATTCACAATAGTGAATTAAAATTTTCCCCTAGAAACAGCGTTGTAAAAGCAGTTCCCGTTCTCAGGACGGATCCCGACGAGTTATATTCGGCGGTCACGGGTGCTCGACAAAAAGTTAATTCTTTGTATTTACTAATGGGGCAAGTTGGGGCATGATTTTATAACTGGATTCGAAAGAGGACAGATTCATCTAGGAAATGAAATTAGAAACATCGCGGAATTCCGCGAAATTGGTAACTTTCAGCCTACGTGAACTTACGAGTAATTACAATTGTTGTATGAATTTCATGCATTTTAATATTTCATCCCACGTCGGTATTATGCATTAATGCATTATAAAATAAGCATGAAAATACTCTACAAACGTTCAGAAAGAGAATCCATACTGCCAGTTTTCTCTGCACAACTTTGTATGGCCACCACTTGCAAATAAAGACAGTCTCTCTATGTTAATCTCGCACTGCAGGTCTACCGAACGCCGCGAAGAGTAAGTTCGGGTGACTACTGGTGCCAGGGGAATTGACCCAGAGACACGAAGTGGGCAGAAACAGATGCTCCCAAGTATACAGTGTGCTGTAGCATGTGGAAAAGTTCAGTAAACGCGATTTCATTTTTGAGGTTTCGACCAGGATTTCGGGAAAACGCACCACCGTGCGTCGTGGCTGTTGTCAGGATAAACAAACATTCATCTGACCGTGGAGGTGACGGCGTGAGTAGGAGAAAATATAAGAGATTTGTGGATTGGTTGAAGAAGCGTCGCCTGGTTATTAAAACGGAAGTTTGTGGCATTTTGTCGAAATAAAAGAAAGGCGAGACATTGTGGGTTTTAAATGGACGAAAAAATTCATTCTGTCGCATGTCGTGACGGTGAGCAGTTCGCTCGCGAATAGATTAATTTGTGCATGTTAGGACTGGTAAAAATTTCGGGTACAGTACGTGTTCAGACTTTGAAATATTTTTGTGTGGTAGAGCAAAAATCGGACTTGAGGGATATATTCGGACTCTGATTATTTTCGTGGCAGAACTAGAAGTGCACTTGTGATACTTTCTAAGATTTCTGGAACGTGTCGAGTTCTTAATATTTTGCTGTGCATCAAAATAAGACTTGGAAATTTTTCGCGAGTGAACTCTAATCATTCTTGAACTTATAAATGTGTGCGGTTCACGAACGATACCGGACTTTGCATATTTTCTTGCTATAAACGGAAGAGGGAATTGAGAAATCTTTTGCTGTGTAATCATAAAGGCGCTGGATATTTATACGGAGAGAGCGGGCATCAGACATAATATAGTGGAGCTGGAACAAATATTTGAGTGGTGCGAAGCGGTGAATCGGCGGTGTTCGTTTTTAAAGAAGAGAAGAGGATTCGTGGTAATTAGACTTCGGAGCCTCAAGAAAGAAGGGAAGGCGTTTCTTCGAGGTAGCATCAATCAAGAGCACGCGCAGACCAGAATCGCCGTATAAGGTTCGAATCAGGTCATGACTAAAAAAAGTTTCTCATTGTAAATTTTTACATTTTAATTTGCTGCATTTTGATAGGAAATAAACATTAAGTTTCTCTTTGAAAGAAAAATAAATTATTTTCATTGGCCAATTCAAGCTAATAAGTAGGTAGATCAAATGATCTCTGTTTTCAGATCCCTCGCAATTCTGTATAGATGGCAGATCGGGTAATCAGCTATTAATTGAATTGAATTGAATGTGCCTTATTTTACGTGGCGAGACTCAGGCCATGAGGCCTGCTCTTCCGCCTGACCACGCAAATTCCGCTACGCTCCTTTCCCCAGCCATGGGAGAAAGAAGGTATTACTTGGGCGACGAAACAGGCTATTTGAATTTAGCTCAGAGGCATCATTTAGGCTTGAGGATCTTTTACATGCAGTAAATCTACTAATAGGGGGCTACTAACTGGGACAGCCGGCTTTACTTCCCCTCCGAAGGAAAGCGTACGAAGGATTTTTTCGCCCTTAAAAATCCACGGCTTCGATCGGGTTCGAACCAGGGACCGAATACCGAAATAATAGCGGTAAAGGTATTTATACCGGTATACAAATACCTTTACCTCTATTATACCTTTATTCAAAATACCTTTAAAAATGCCGGTATAAGACGTCAAATACCGGTATTTTTAGAGGTATTTTACCTTTATCCGACGTCTATACCGGTAAAATACCTCTATTTAAAGGTATTATACCGGTATTCTCTCAGCAAAATACCGGTATTTTCATAAGAACATACCGGTATTTCAGTAGAATCATCCAGGTATTTGGGGGGAAATTCATTGTGATTTTTTCCGCTGAGATGGCTCAGAGGAAACAACTGTTTACACGGCAGAGTTTCTGACCGGGAGGTCCTAGGGTTCGAGTCCCGAGGGTGGTGGATTTTCGACACATATTCTAGCTAGGTCGAGTTCTGCCGTTGACTGGGAAGTCGAGTTCTGTCATCAGACGGAGGGACCAGCCAACGGTCTTTCGCAGACATCAACACGAGCTCGTTCGCTGACCTTGGACCTCACGTCCGGGCGCAGAGCTTGGCGACACGTCATAGTGTTGAAAATTTATGGAATTTCTCCGTATAAATCTTTTCCTTTCTTGAAGCGATAAAAAAATGGAGAAACGTGTCTTCTTATCCATAAATGCGTCTTCCCACGCATACCAAACTTCCTTCTTGCACGACTGTGTACACTAAATACGATTATTTGCTTAAATTTGATCGTATCACTAACATTCCCGAAAATATTTTTTTCAGTTGGCCCAGTTTCCTTATTCTGCACCATAATTAATAATTATAATTATATATATATATATATATATATATATATATATATATTCATTAATTATATATAATTATTAATTATAACTAAAACAATATTAAAAATTGACATTGAACGCTAATAGACATTAACTATTCTTA
Source organism: Teleogryllus occipitalis (assembly GCA_011170035.1). Lineage (NCBI taxonomy): Eukaryota > Metazoa > Arthropoda > Insecta > Orthoptera > Gryllidae > Teleogryllus > Teleogryllus occipitalis. The sequence continues at coordinate 7,693 of BLKR01015935.1, forward strand.
CGCGAGGAAACAGAAGCGTTATGTTTTATTCAAAATTAATGATTGAAGCATGTTTAATTTACATCCATGTATTATTTAAGAAATTTCATTAAGAAAAAATATTAATAGTACTATATAATATTAATTTATTTTAATAAATATTTTAAAATATTAATACTAATTAAATTTTAAATGTTTGCATTAAATTTGTGTAAATTAATTTATTTTGTTTGTTAATTTATAAATTTATTTAAATTAAATGTTAGTTTTAATTAAAAAGTAAAAATGTTAATATTAATAAACTCTTTTTTATTAATTAATAATGTTAGTATATATTTCTTATTATTAAGGAAGAAACACTCTTCTCGAAGTGGGCTCCTTCAGATGCATTTTACAATGTAAGCTACCCGCGTAGATGGGAACCCTTGCCCGCATGCGATGTTAATAGCTAATAATAATAATAATAATAATAATAATAATAATAATAATAATGATAATAACATAATAACATAGTGATAATAACATAATTTACTTTTATTACAAATTTTCTCAATATTTGTAGTTAATGTCGAAATATATTAAACCCTTAATATAAACTAGGAAAATAACATTTTATTTTAGCCCTATTTATTAATGTGTAATTAAGATTTAATTGTGAAATGAAGTAAAACGAAATCATTTTTTATCAATAACAAAACTGGGCCTGAGCGTTCGTGATTATCTCAAGGTGTCAACGCTTCCTCAGTTCGCCGAAGGAGGGGTCGGGGAGGGAAGAAACGGTCCTACGCCTACGGCCGGCGCATACGTTGACAGCCTCTCCATGTGCGAAATACAAAGACAGGCTTTCGACCCAGCTAGCGGGATAATATTCAGTTTTTATCAGAGTAATAATAGTTAAAATATTATCGTACCCATTTTCCTGGCGCCCATGTTATTAGAAATTCGGAAACAGGTTATGACGAATCGTCCAATAATTGTAGCAGTTAGGGGTATGTTTCAAGATATATATATATATATATATATATATATATATATATATATATATATATATATATATATATATATATATATATTCAGCATACTATATAAGGTTCGAACATTTCGCTATAAAGCCGCTCTTGTTCGATGTTTGCAATGTTAATTTTCACTAATTTTTGAAATTACAATCAGTTTGCCGAAAATTACACCAGCACTAGTTTTTGTAGGTTTCTGATACGTAGTAGAAGAAAATATAAACAAAAAATTTCAGCCGTTTACTAGAAATTGTTTAAACATTGTTTACGTTTCACACAAAATTACGCGGAAAGTATTTCACCTTTTGAAAAATTATAGTTGACATTATTTCAAGATCTGTATTTGAACAACAGATTTCATTAGAGTAAAATTCTATTTTCAACATTCTTGCTGTAGGAAGACGCCAAACTAATTTTCTTCCGCTATTTTGAAGTATTCAAATAAATCAAGGAAATGAAACATGCGTCATTTTTTAAATGTCTCCTGCGCTATCTGAAGAAAGTGTTTAATAAAAAATTAAGTCAATTTTGAGAAAATATTGAAAATAATGCTGAAGCTTCATGTAAAGTAACCCCCAAGACCAAAATATCTGTTTGGAATTTGCTGGTTCTTCAAATCGAGCAGGGAATATCAATTTTGAAGAAAATCGTAACAGATTAGGGACTCGCTTTGACCACGCACAGGCGGACCGGTGAGCAGACACACTGACGGACAGTCGGGCACACTGACGGACAGACGGGCAGACGGATAAACGTTTTGCCGTCAATCGACGTCTGTATCAAGAACGTTGTGGCGCAGGGCAGCCATGGATTCGAGTGGAATGAAGGGGCGATGGCAGGTAAGCGGAACCTCTCTCGCGTGTCCACCGGCGGCATCTCCCGTCTCGCAATAGCAGCATAGTTGCGGGGGGGGGGGGCGGTTGTAAAGATAAATTATGCCGTTCGGTCACATGTAACGCTGGTCAACAAAATTTAACTTTTTGTCTGTTAAATGGAATAGAATGTCTGTTTCATATAGAGTATGGTGCTCTGAATTCAAATTTGCGGACCATTTATTTGTAACGGGGAAGGTTTCTTTGTAGTATGTCAAACGGGGGGATGTTCCTGGTACCTTTTTCCTTGTTTATTCTGCTTAAATTCCATTTGATCTTTCATCCAACAATAACCCGAAGTGTGTACCAAAGTTGCCCGTCATGATAAAATTTATTAGTGGGTCTGATATACCGTCTATACAGATATTCGGTATATTAACGTAAGTAACTTATATAATATTCGGATATTATATAAGTTAATTCTACTCACGTGGGATTGGAAACTTTTTGCTATTACCCAGGAATAATCATACTTACTTCAAGTTAACAACATTTCCAACTATATTGTTGCAGAACATACACAGTACATTGAAACATTAATCGATAAATTCAACAATTTTCAAAAACACAATATTGTAATGAAACCCTCGACATTGTTGTGCAAACTTTTGTTTATAAATTCCTACCCTTGCATGCGTGGCCATTATCATTCTTCAATTTTATCCGGAAATTCTTAATTCATTACAAGACTTGATCTTCCTACAAAAAAATTTACTGTGTCCCTTGTTAATCACAAGAGCCCGGAAGTTTGGCAAAATGCCATTTTAGAATTGTTACGATTTTATGACTTTTAACAAAAGGAATCACTTTATTGTATTTCTGGAGTTGTTCTAGCATTTTTCCATTTTGCGTTTTTTTGCTTATTTTAGCTTTTAATGCCTATTTTTGGCATTTTGCCTTTTTGTGCCTTTTTCTTCCTTGTTTGTGGCCTTTTCAGCCTTTTTCTTTATTATTTTACCTTTTTGCCCTCCTGATCCCAATTTTTGTCTTTTTGGAAATATATCTGCTATTCTGCACGACATGAAGTAATGTATTGTCTTTCTGTGAACGCGGAGGCTCCAGTGTCAGGGTGTATTAAAAATCTAAAAAGGAAAGGAAGATGATACCAGTAAAGATTTTTCATATTTTGAATGATGCTTATGGACTTCTTCGCTCGCGAGAAATCTCATCCTATGTTTGTATATGGTTGCGAATCCCTTTTGAGGACAGAATTGTGATTATACCCTTTTATGAGGACAGAGTTCCTTCTTGTTCTCTTTTCCCTTCTGGTGTATAGACCCATTAGTCTACTCTCGCTCCTAAGAAAGACCCTAGAACGCCTAATACTGGTGCGTTTGCAGCAGGAAGTACGGTGTCTAGGTCTCCTCCGAGACGAACAATTCGGATTCAGAACGGGTCACAGCTCCGCGCAGCAGCTGACGCGCCTCTGCACCGAGATTGGCCTCTCTCTCGAGCGGCGGCAAACTCTGCCTACCGTCTTCCTGGACATGCGGTCGGCCTTCGACACGGTGTGGCATGAGAGGGCTCTCTTATGTCTCATCGAGTCAGGGATAAGCGACTGCTACACCAGGTTGATCGGTAGCTTTCTCACAGAGAGAACGTTCAGAGTGCGTGTCAATGGCGTACAATCGTCCCTAAGACGCGCCGGGGCGGGGGTTCCACAGGGGAGCGTGCTTTCCCCCACCATCTTCGGCTTGTACGTCAATGACGCGCCCTTGCTAGCAGAAAAGAGAACGGGAATTCAGCGTTGCGGGCTCCTGATGTTCGCGGACGACTTTGCGTACTACGCGAAGTCGGCGAACAGCAGGCAAGCAGTGAGATACCTGAATGAATGCCTCGCCGCCTTACCCATCTGGCTCCGCCAGAAACGACTGACCTTAAACCCTACAAAATGCGTTGCCGTTAACTTCACACGTCAGAGGGCAGACCCCGAGGAAACGGTGCTGTTGGCGGGCGCGCACCTCCCCTGGTTCCCAAGCGCGAAGTACCTTGGCGTGACTCTAGACCGTGGTCTCTACTGGCACAAGCACGCCAAGGACCTTCGCCACAAAATACTTGCCAGGACCTCCCTTCTACGCCCCCTCCTCAGCTCCCCGGACCTATTACTCCCACAGAAACGACTCCTCTTTACCGCCTGCATACGCAGCTTATGGACATATGCTTGCGAAACCTTCGCGGCAGCGCCGATCTCGACCTTATGCCCGATTTGGGCGGTCGAGAATCGAGCGGTACGCACCGCAATGCGGCCGCATCTTCCTCTCCCTCCTCCCAATCGCCATCATAGGAACAATGTAACCTATGGGGCCCTGGGCGTAAGCCGCCAGCTGTCGGAGGAGATCCGCCGGAGGGCGCGCACGGCGCTCACGCGGGCGCTGGGCCCGCAAACCTCCGCGGCTCCTGCGTGACACTGGCCGGGCGGTAAACTGCGTGCTCCACAGGACCTATTTTGCCCCAGGAGGGCCCAAACACGTGGCCTTCACGTTCCGGGCGCTGCCGCCGCAACTCCTCGCAGAGCTCTGTGAACTGCGGCGAGAGATGGAGACGTCGGCTACCGTCGCCAGGCTGTACAGTACCGCCACGGACGCTTTGAGCACAGTCGGCGCCGTGGCGCTAAGTGCTAGTGTAAATTGTGTACATAATATCGTATGTATGTGCGTATGCTAGGCTTGTAAATAAGTGTAAATATATAGAAGTATGAATGAGTGAGCGAATGGAAAACAAATTATCAAGACTATACAATAAGAAACATTAAAAGACAATTAAAAGCATGAACGTTGTCTTAGGTTGCCGGCCAAAGCGCCGGCTTCATCCATAGGTTAAGTTAGTATTAAGTTAGTATGTAAGCACTGCCCTCTTCTCTGCCGCAAAAGCCAACGAGCTGCGGCGCATGTACCACTAACATGGAAATAAACTAACGCTCCGCCAGGGCTACTGGGGGGGGGGGGAAGAAGAAAAGAAAGAAAGAAAGAAAAAAAAACTTCTGGCGATAACACAAGTGCGAAGAACTAAGTATACAATCCCGTTTTCACTGCTATTATTTCAAAATTCGAATAAGAGTCCACAATTGCATTTCGTAGAGACAGGGCCGCGAGTAAAATAAATTCGTAGTCGTCAACCGGATGGTTAAATGTGATCAAGATTACAAATAAAATGTACTTTCCTTCAATGTGAGTGCTAATGTAAATTTTAAAATTAGAATAAAACTGTGAGTTATTTAATTATTAATTTTTTACACTAATTATTTTTAAATGGTGATATTTTAATGTGTCCTTTTTTGCCCCAACTTTAGCCTAAATAAATGCCTTTTGCATGCCTATTTTAGTAATATAAATGCCTTTTACCTGCCAATTTTAGGTAAAATAAATGCCTGAACTTCCGGGCTCTATTAATTACATTCCTTTCGCGTATCCTCTGCCTGCAGTCCAGTTATTCATTCCAAGTTCCATCTTTCGTCCCGACCAATGACATCTGCTTCCTCCACACACGCGCGATTATATTTCTACGTCTACTACTAACATGATGCAATGTAATAATTGTTTAACATGCAACAGAATGATAGTTGATTGAATAAATTCTAACTTGTTAAGTTGAAAGAAAGCTGATTATCATTGGTCGTTACGTGCAATCCAACATTTTAATAAGATTTTCAGATTCTTCGCCACTCCGTATGGATGGCAGATTGAATAATTGGTTGCAGAGTAAGTAGCAACAATTATGAACTTCGAACCCCAATTAACTGAGCTAGCACAACATAATTTTGGAATCAGAGATATTTAAATTACGTAGGAATCATTAGATTTCAAGTGTAACCTTTTCCTGGCGCCCAAATCACATTTATCAGTAATAATTATGTTTCAAAATGTCGCTCCAAGTGGGGCTTGTTTTTAAATAGAAAGACGGGCCTTGTTTCAAATTGGCACCAGTCATCGTCGGGCATGTTTCAAAGTACATATTGTTGTTAAGTAATTGCTTTTATTTATTTTACTTACCTATAAAAATCTTAATCTAAATGCAATTTTGAAAGCTTATTTACTGTATTTCGCTTGAGGAACATCCCTTTCTGTGTCCAGCAATATTCTGCAAGTATATTTCGATTCCCTTGATAATGTTTTTCTATTGTTGCAATGTCTTGTTGGAATCGCTCACCGTGTTCGTCGCGTAGAGCGCCAAGATTTTCAGGAAAGAAGTCAGTATAAATCCGGAAAATGTATTTTAAGGGACATGTTACATTCCAGAGCTTTATAATTGTGAATGAGTTAGGACACTGGTTCTTCGTAGTTATTAGTTTTTCAAAGAATTCAGTTATGATCTTTTGAAACGAAGTCCATACAGCCTTTTCTGCGCCATTTAAACTTGTCTCAAGGTCATGATCCTTCACAAGCTTCTTTATTTTTGGTTCAACAAATATACTCTCCTTTATTTCTCCCTCAGTCAACCTCGAGAATATGTTCTGTAGTACAAAGTACAAGTACACCAAACCTGACTAGACTTTTATCCATCATATTTACAAAATTCTTCATCAATCCGAGTTTGATGTGCAAGACATCGTGTGCAAGATTTACAAGTGAAATTTTTTGCCCAGGTATCAGATGTCTTTGAGACCAGTGTTTCTTCACAAACATATTTTTGCGAACTCAGCTATCCCACTTGCATAGAACCCAGCAAAATTCAATATACTATGATTGGAGACCTAACAAAAGTGCGAAAACTTTAAAATCACTGCATACATTTCACGAATGCTATTGGTATTGTATCTTCGATAACAAAAGTTTCATGTTGCCATACGCCATTTTCATGTGGGCTGCGTAGGTAAGAGAAATCTTTGGTTTCTCATTTCTAATATGAATAAGCACGGGTTTTAAACTGAGTTTAGAGGAATCTGTAAACAACCTCCATTTCTTAGAATCATGATGATCCCCCAACTCACTCAGTAATGTATCAACATCAGTTCAGAGCACTTCGAGAACAGGCATCGGAGGTCTTGTTCCCGTCATGTATAAACAGTCATTATAGTTCCCTTCTGAAGGAGGTTCCAACCCTTTAATCGGGAATCCAACAAAACTACCTGATTGTTTGACAAGTTTAAATCACGAACTATATCGTTGAGTTCCGATTGATTTTTTTCTATGAGGTATTGTAGATGTTCCAAAAAAATCTGCGTCTTCAGCGTGGTCCTTTTCGGTAGTTAGGTTTAAATCTTCATCGCCAGTTTTCGGAATATAAACTCCAAAGGTGATGGTATGTTTGGAACGTCATCGCTTTAAGGAACAGGTATGATAGCTGACGGGCAGTTGCGATATCGAATGGTCTTTATAGTCTTGCTTGTTATTCCATCCGCTTTGGTAATACAGAAGTAACAGTCTTGGAATGGTCCCTTGGTTCCCTCCATACCATTGTAATTGCAAATGGCATAGCTCGCGAATTCCGTTAAGACAAACCACTTAGTAATGTGACACTAGACGCACAGCAAATATCAGGAGCCCACAATTTCACCTCATCACCGATTCCACACCCGAAATAAATGCATATGCTTTTCTTATTAAGAGAGTAATAATCCACCTTTGCCTCTTTAAAGTTACCCCCACCTAACACACAGCAGAAATAGTTTGGATGGTTTACATATTGTCGCGACATTGCAAGGAATGTCTTCGAACAAAAATTAACACTCGAACTCTTTCTTACTCGATGCGCAGGGTGTAACTACCGATTAGTGACTCAACGCGTCGAGTCGGCGCGTCGTATACCTGAGGCTCCTCACTTCACTTCGCAATTCCCTAAAATGCTCAATTGATTTGACCCATGCGGGGCCTATTTCATATCTAGTAAAATCTACAATACAATACATTGTTGACCACTAGCGTTTCAGCATTCGGCGTTAATATACCTGCAATCAACTAGCGTTTCAACGACACATAGCTCTCAGCCAAATATATGTGGATTTAGTATAATTGCGATTACACGAAATCTGAGCCCGGTGGACATCTTTTGTGGTTGCATTCTTCAGCGTAGCAAACTACACAATAAACAGCTACAGTTAGCCATTTAACAAAAGTACTGTCAACAAGTGTAATCAGGAGCAGTTGCTCCGAAGACAATATCTCAAATTTATTCTTTACGACTTGCATCCGATGGCAAATCTTCGTCAAACCTCTAGATATATTTGGAAGCATTTTAAATTATATTCGACAATATATAACAACAATATATACCCTAGTAGCAGACTTATTTTCTTCAGAACAATTTTTATGTTTTAGAGATGAAAAAGAAAGAAATTACTCGAAAATACGATGAATACTACTTTTACTTTGTTCGTCAACCACGGGTATAACTTTTTTAGAAATTTTAGGCCACTATGGCTGAAACCGTTGTTTGCAGGTTGCACGCCGCTCTCGTATGCACGTTTGCTCTTTTGCTGTTGTAATAAATGTTGTGTAATCACAAAATCTCAATGTAATCATTCCGTGTTGCATTTCATTTACATGTAGCAAAAGTTAAATTCACTCTCAACCTATTTACGAGAACTTGACTTGTACTTGAGAATCGTACTTGAAAATTCGTAGTCAGAAACAATATTATCCACAGTGAACATCAACTCTTTCCACAATGTCAAAATACTAGGGTTTGTTCCTCCAGGAATGGTAGCATCTTGCAAATGTTATTATGCATTAAAGGCTTTACAAGGGTTCAAATGATCGAGTGGCCACAAAAAGTCCGAAAACCTTTGACTGGAGTCGTTTTGTCCCCTGACATCATTAGATCCAGTTAACGCACGCGAAACATACAATTTTATTTCAATGATTCAGATTTACTTATTAATTAACTCGATAACTTGACTCGGTTTGTATTTAATAATACCCCCGAAATTCCCCCTCTCACAATTAGTAGTAGTTCCCCCCTCTCGCATATTAGTAAGCTAGTTTTAGGAATTCTTAATTTATAATTCAATTTTCTGCTTTTGTGTAAATATCTAGGTATTAAGGACTAAATAGGTTTAAACTTAGATTTAAGAAAATGGTTATGTGTAAAATAGGCTTAAATACTGTTAAAAATATACATGTATTAACAAATAAATAAACACAAGAAAAAAAGAAGACCGGTAGCGTGTGCGAAGCGGGAAATGACAAATGAACTTCACATACAAGGGAGCAGCCAAACAAACACTCAATTGCTAACTGTGAATGCCAACCTAAACATCGCGGGCACCCAAAATGAGACAATCATGGGACGCCCGCGAGAAAACTGGAAAACGCATAAAAAAATTCCAAAACGAAAAGGGAACAGCTCCACCCGGAGCAGGCCGTTGAGACTTAAGACATCCTGACGCAAGGCCGTTCACAATCTCTTTCCTCCCCATCTCTCTCCTCAAAATCTCTCCCTTCAGAACCTCTCCCGTCCCCATCTTTCCCTCCAAATATTTCTCTTCACAATCTCTCCCTTCATAATTTCTCCTCATACAATCTCTCCCCTCACAGTTTTCCCCTCACAATCTCTCCCGTCATAATTCTCCTCATTACCCCCTCATAACTCCCTCTCATAATTCTTTGTCATAATTCCCTCTCGTAATACCCTCCATAAGAGAACATGTTGCACCATTGTTTCTATTTGCACATGTAGCACCATTCAACTGTTCCAGCTGTTCTTATTTCCATCGTAACCGCGATCCTCTCGATCCAGGTAAATCAGGCAGTGTTGGCAGAGTGTCAAGTGACAATTAAAAATCTTTTATTTTTTACTGATACGTTATAGTTTGTTGATGCTTTCGATACGGACTTTGGGGTTAAAGGCCCTCCGGCGTTTCGCCGCTGCTCGATCATTAAAACCATTATAACGCCCTTAGTGCATAAATAACTATTAATCGCACCGGATGTTTTTCGACATCCCGTCTACATAATGCAAAAGCCGCCGTAAGACCATCCGTTTACGCGACTAAAAGAAACTTTTTATCTACGTATTCACCATCATTATATGTTAATTGCAACTCTTTGTACCGAAACACAACGATGCACAAAACAAGAATTTTTTCGCGTCGTGATCTCATGTTTGATGGTATCTTCTTGCGATTGTTTTTATTTGAAGGGTCCTATGAGATATTACAAGGTCATTGCCAGAAAATGGATTTTTTAATGTGAATTCAAGGAGTTCTTCCAGAGATTGAGATCTGACTGCGACCATGGAACTCAACCGGGGCTACACTTTAATGGTGATCAAGATTTTAGCAGATTTCATGAATAACTTATGACAAGGCTTAACCCAAAAAATTTTAATGTCAGTTTATTGTTATTGAATAATGTTTTTGTCACTTAAATGAAAATAATACAGTTCTCAAAAATATATTCTTTCTCATTTATTTCCCCGTTCAAACTGCAATCGGACAATATTTATTCGCCATCAGTCTTTTTGAAGAGAAAAATATAACACATGTGAAGCATCTTAAATGCATACATTTTTAAAATAAGAAAAATCGCATATACATAGCATGCGTATTAATGCATCACATTTGCGATTCTATAGAAATAACCAATTGTAATGGATTAAAATACCACGAGAAATATAGGATAAAAGATTTCGTCCTAAGAAAAGTCCGAATCGTCCGTTGACTTTCTTTAGAGTTTTAAAGAGAGGAAGCTGTAGTCCAAGAAAGAAATTCTGTAACTTCAGGCTAAGGCTAAAGTTACATTCCGCTTTTTACGACCACAATCTGCATTCATTACTCAAGGATCGAAGGAAAGGCGGAGTTTCAAAGCTCTCATTTGTGAGTTCCGTTCGTCGTCTTTTGCTGCGAATGATCGTAGTAAAATACGGAGCCAAGAATACTGCTGTTTTATGCTATAAATCAAATCTCAACTAAAGTGCTCATAAGGAATATGTAATTTAAATTTGAATGCTACCGCATGAAAGATTAATATTATCAAGATGAAATTGACTTATTCGACTTATATTGCCGAAACCAGGAAAAGTTTCTTCGTGGAAAAATGATTTTGCCACCAATTAATTGGTTTCTCTGACTATACTTTGGAAGAAAATTTTGTCTTCATTGATGTAACGCACACTCAAACTTGTGGAGTGAATATTGACGTATCATACAATTAAAGAAATGATGTGTCAATACCGGTCACGAATTCTGGTTGCTGTGACCAACTCACACAAGCTGTCATTATGTATGTCATAACAAATGTCGAAGCAAATAAAGAAATAAATGCCAAATCAAGTACTTTTTTCTGCAGCCGACCCCATAGACATCGAAAAGCGCAGTTCACGAGTTCGAATCCGACTGGATTGATTCATTGATTATTTCGTGTTTCCGGGCGTGTCAATTGCTATGGTTATTAGTATCGTAAGTTTAGTGCCCGCTTTTTATCACGGGAATGGTGGTGATATTCCCCCGTTGGATGGTGAGTGCGGGTGACGACCTGTACGAGGGTTTGCAGGGTGCTAGCGAGGGTTGCTACGAGGGTTGCCAGCTATCAGGCTAGTATCGAAAATCCCGCCACTATGCGGTCTCGAATCCTAGGTCCTCCCAGGCGGAAACACTGAGGTGTCATGAACCACCTAAGCCGTTAACGTCCCTTTCCCAAGTGCAATGAATAGAAAAGCATTCATTTCAAGGCAGTCGGTGAAATATAAATGAATAACTATGCATGACCAAACTCTTCGCCACTGGATATCAATAAAGTTCGTAAATATTTGGCGTCAGAAGCGCAGCGCGGGACATCACGGATCATCGCCAACAAAATATTAATTTGGCACGGAATATTGAACAAGAGCGCCCTGAAAAAGCAAGCGTGTCAGGCATTGGATTAGCTGTGCGGTGAACCTACACACGAGAGTGAGAAACAGGGATAGCGAGAGAGAAGAAAAAGTGTGTGTGTTTGTGTGTGTGTTTGTTTGTGTGTGTTTGTTTGTGTGTGTTTGTGTGTGTGTGTATGAGTGAGCGAGTGAGAGAGAGAGAGAGAGAGAGAGAGAGAGAGAGAGAGAGAGAGAGAGAGAGAGAGAGAGTCATAAAAATAATAAAATATGCGAAGTAGCTAGATCAATGGAGAGATGTATCGGTATATGTGCGGAGGCTTTATATTCTTGTCTTCCTTCTCTTCCACATTCTCATCCTCTCACCCTCATTCCCCTTTCTCATCGCATTTCCCTCATCCTCCTGGTCCTCATAATCATTTACCTCTTCCTCATCATCATTGTCTCCGTCATTCTCTTCCTCATCGTCTTCCTCCTCCTCTTCCTTATTTACTCTTCATCCCCATCATCTTCCTCATGCTCTTCTTCATCATCATTCTCTTCAGTTTCCTTGTCATCTTTCCCATGCTTTTCTTCATCCTCATCCCCCTCAGTTTCCTTGTCATCTTTCCCATGCTCTTCGTCATCCTCATCCTCTTCAGTTTCCTTGTCATCCTTCCCATGCTCATCCTTCTCGCGCTGTTACACCTCATCCTCCTTTTCCTCCTCCTCATCCTCCTCCACTTCTTTATCCCTCTATTTCTCCCTTTTCTCATCCTTTTCCACATCCGCGCCTTCTCTTCATCCTCATAAGCCTTATCCTCTCCCTCATCCACTTCCTCACGCCTTTCCACATATTCTTCCTCATCCTGTCCTTCATCCACTTCATCGTCCTCTTCCACACCCTGTTCCTCATCCCCTTCATCGTCCTCTTCCACATCCTCTTCCTCATCCTAATTCCCCTCCTAGTTCTCCTCCGCCTCTTCATCCACATTCTCATTTTCTTCATGCTCCTCCGCATCCTTTTTCTCAGCCTTCTAATTCTCCTTCTCCGTCTCCATCTCTTAAACCTCCTCAGTCCCTCATCATCCTCCTTCTCTTCATTCTCCTGTTCCTCCTCCTTATCGCTATTATTATTTCTTATTATATTAACATTTATAATATAAATTGTTTATTCTGAAAAGTTCTAAATTAATTTGTTCTTCTTATAGAGAGTATTAAAATTAAAAATAAATTTCTAAAATAATATATAACGACTTAAATGTTAGATGATTCCATGATGCTTTTTATAAACATACTAGCAAACCACCCGGCGTTGCCCGGGCTTTCTTCATATCCAATCCTTGGGAAGAAGGGAAACGATCAATTTTACACAAACCACGGTGTTTAAGATTATTATTTTTAAGGTAATTGGTTTAAGTATTAACTAAATACTATAATTTCATTTCGTTTCATTTCACAGTATGAAACAGATTGAAATGTTTCGTTTTATGTACTGCCACTGGCCTTTATCGAGCTATTAGGTAGCTGTCTTGGTGCACCGCATTGCTGAATTCAACGCCGTCTTAAATTAACTCCCGCACCTGTGAAAACAACACCGTTTTGCTTTGCTGAAGTACACTGAATTGGTTGTGAAGTTGCATTTTTAAGACGTGGTACCCCATCGCCTCCTATATTATTTCAGTAATGTACATACCTTTCGCGGCTCTCACACGCAACCAATCTTTATAAATGAGGGCTCTAAAGAAGGATAATTTCATGGGGACGTGACGAATTGCACTTTAAAAATATGAATTGGAGGAATTGGACTTCAAAAATATGAAGGATTTAGGTAAAAAAACGCATCTAAATATGCACGTGAAGTGCAACCCGCGTCGCATTTTTTAAAATCTATATCGTTAAATAACTCCTAAACGAAGCGTTCTAGAGCCTTAAAAACTAAAATATTGAGGCCCAAGACCTCATATGAACGTTCCTCGCCCCGTTATCTATAAGATGAGATATGTTTGAACATTCTGTTATATTTTTGATGGTTCGATGCTTGTCAATTCTATCCCACCTGTTCAGAACCTGTAAATCTGCAGCCGTATGTGAAATTAAACTAATTACTTGATATTCTACGCAACTGAATTACATGAGTGTACCTTTCCTTGGTAATAATGTTAAATAAGAATAGTTTGTATTAACAAAGGTGTATTGTATTGTTATCAGTTACCAGGAGACAAAGAACAAGTGACGGAGGATAAGGGGTCTTCAAGAAAAATATATATTACAAGCTTAATGTGTAAATGGAAAAATAGGGAAGATGGTGGGGTTTAACATGCGGGACTTGTCGCATGGGTTCCCTAGTTTAAAAATAATTCGTATTTTTTCTTGAGTGGTTAGCCTCACATTAGGTGAAAACAATTGCTTGATATCACAAATAGGTGCGGTTGAATGAAATATGGATTTAGCAGAAATGAATGCCAAACAGTATGATTAGGTAATGCTTTAAAACAAATTATGGAGTTGTATCCTTTTGAAATATGCAAAAACCTGTTGAATGTGAGTCTAAGTGAAGACATGACGAAAAAGTTTATAGCTTTGAAAATGTTCAAAATAACTTCGAAGTTATGTGTTTTCTGCCAGTCTTAATGAATATCTGTCACAGTGTGTAGTGTAATGGTTCCTTGCTCCCTCGGGCTGGTAACTCCCCTTTCTCTCTCTCTCTCTCTCTCTCTCTCTCTCTCTCTCTCTCTCTCTCTCTCTGCTACTATTGCCTGGCTAATCTCCTCTTATATTATATTATTACAGACTGTTGGGTGCCATAATTTGTACTCGTACTTAATTGAACCTATCGTTTGCCCCTTTTTAGCTAGCTAGTTTGTATAAAATCTCTCATAACCTGCAGCCGTAGAGAAGGTGGTGGTCCTATACAGGAATCCAAGCGAGGTGACTGGATTGTGCGTGCTAGGGTATTACAGTAAATGACGACACATGCTCTCAATTGGTAAAAATGAACAATAATTTGTTCATTCGTTTATTACTGCTTTCGGGCTTTTTTCTCCTTTCATCATATGCGATAACCACTCACCATCTTTACCTCCACACTGGTACACAGTAATCCTATGGCATAGACATATAAAGAAACAAAACACAACAAAGAAACTCATTCACGCATAATAATTACAAAACAACATGAAACCTCACTCACACATCAAATGCGCATTCCCTGATTTTCTTTTGACCATTTCTTAATTTAATGTTATTGAACTAAACCTGGTCTTTAACAAATTCCTTTCAGCTACGGAATGCGTCTTCAAATGAAGTGTCTGCAAAGAAAATCACACACACACACACACACACACATGCCACTTCCCTGTTTTGCTGCTCAGCTCTCGTGGCAATGACGTCCGGTGGCCGCCGTCTGATGCCTTCCGATGCGCGATCGCCGTCCACTTCTGCTCGCGGTCGCCTTCGGAAACCAATTATCGCGAACCGCTATTGTCCGCATAAATGATATTATTCAGCTGCTAGTCCGTCACCGTTTGATAAAATTGCATGTATTCGTTGCGTACTGTTCGGCAAAGCGAAACAAAACAAAAACCAACTAATTTTCGCGTTTCATCAAACACGTCATTTCTCGAAATTACTATCGTTTACATCCATTTACATTCAAAATGAACGTCCAATTGTTCTGATCCCAGCATCTATTCTTTTGTACCTTATAACGAGATGTTCGTAGCGTTGAATTTCCTTACAATAAATAATAACATCTGATTGTCCGTAATCACAAAAACATTTCTACTTGAAAAAAAAAAATTACTCCCGAATTTTGTTCCTTTTGCTAACACTTCAAAATTCCGATAAACATCACAACTTTACTCTCTATTTGAATTACCACACTTTCGAAAGAAACTTAACTACGCGCCAGTTTCGCGCACACGAACCGTTCATTCCCGTACCCACGACACCTCCGTCCTCACATCACAATTTTTTTTCAGCAACCTGCATTGTTACAAAAGGCTTCTGGAACAAAATAGTTGCCACTCACTTGCTTTAAATCTGTAGTTAATTCCGATGACTTTCTTCTCTTCGTAACAAGGCGTCATTTGTTTATACTTCTAGTTCATTGCAAACTTCCAAATATTATATTATAATTTTGCTTCCGAACATGCGACAAAGTTGACACGAATTTTGTCGTCTTCCCCGTGTTTTAATCTATTGTTTCCCAATGTTTCAGCCAAATCGGTTTTTGTGTTTTGTTACAATTCTTAAAAAACCATGTTTACAATCTTTCTTTACGTGCTCAACAATGGCCATATCCTGTTCGTTACATTAAAAATTCCAATTCTATTTCAATTTATATTTTCCGAATGCGTTGACCGAATTTGATGCTGTTTGTTTTATTTAATTTCATAATTTCTGTTCTACCGGACGATTATGTTCAATTTTCACAAATTTCACGCGCTATAATTCTTTATTTTAATTTTGACTTGTAAAGTGTCTTCTGTCGGCACCGTTGTAATTGATACACAAGTTTATTCCTTTTCACATTTTGTAAAGTTGCATCTGGGGGTTTTGTCTCGAAATGATAGATCATTACAGTAGTGAAGAAGTTTTAATGACATAATTTGGAAAATTAATTGCTTAGCAAATTATTGCTACTCCGCTATTACGCAAAGTCTCAGAAATCAGTTTTGTGATTGGTTATTGTGAAATAAAGAAGATAGCTCTGAAAACTTTTATGAAAGTAAGAAGTTACTATTTGTTGTCACCAAGAGATAATTACTTCATCAAGGAAAAAGCAAGACAAAATATTTGAATTCCAGTTCGTTAATATTCTATTAACAAGAAAACAATATACTTTAGATGTAAAATTGAAAATAATTTTGTAGTATTGTGAAATGAGAAGGTTGCTGATTGTAAATATTATATATATATATATATATATATATATATATATATATATATATATATATATATATATATTCTAACGCCACCACTAGTGTAGCAGTCGTCCGAAAGAATGCTCTTTCGAGCTGTGAATATCTCAGGGAGCAGGATCTTTAGGGTATGAGAAAGACACACCCAGACACAGAATTAGGTAAACAGTAATATATTCTTAAATATTGCACAAATCAATCCTTTGACACTGTCACCAAAATAAGAGAACAAAAAAATACCCAATTGCTGGCTGCGCGTTTGAACGCATGCAAACCACTGATGTTCAGACCTCTTAGAGAAATTTACAAAAGAAATATTTGCTTATGGTTTCACTCTTCGCCTAGCTAGCGATATTTTCCTTATATCATCCGTGCACGGAGTTCTTGCTTGGCTAACACTAGTGAATGAAATTTAATTACTTTTTTTTCACACCTCCTGAATTAATTTACCAGCACACATTATTACAAGTCTTACTGCTATTCGCGCACGAGATTTCCTCGTCAATTACATACAAAATGAGGAACACAAATTAATTATCTTTAATACAGCTTCGGAATTAAATGTACTACCGGTGTACGAGGTTATGAAATACTTCACCGTTACTCAATTTTAAGGCGAACATGCAAATTTTAGTATTTCTGTTTCTGGTGCCAACACTACCTTTCTAGTTCCTGTCTCCCACCTCAGTTTAATGCAAATTTGGAAATTCAGCCGTGCCGCTACTGGCGTTCCTGCTACGTAGCCCACTTCAATGCCGCACCGAAGGCCACTCGCTCTCCTTTGAGTCTGCCACCAGATCCAGTATTCTTAACGCCCACCACCAGATCCACGTACCAGTCTTCTTACCGCCCACCACCAGATCCACGGTCCAGTCTTCTTCGCCCGCCTTCTTGCGACACGACGCATATTGCGTATTGCCCAGTCGATTTGCCCAGGTATTGCCCAGACGCGTATTCTACGCGTATTGCCCAGTCTCTCCGCGTGTGCTAGTTAGCGTGTCGCCTCACTAATGCTTTACAAAAACTCTCACAGTTCCGCAAGCACAGCCACTATTCTGATCCGTTCGAAATTTCATTTTTACTGCAATCTCCTATAATGTTCTCCTTACACCACGTAGCCTCGCTACTTTATCATTTCCCACTTCCTACCACCTCCAAAACTACCGCTTCTCTACCTCAACTATTCCGCTACCTCACTCGACTTCTCACCTCGGCGTCTCACACAAGAAGCACGCACCGACCACCCACGAGAGAAGCGGAGACCAGATGATGCCATGCTTAGGCCCGTCGAACATTTCAATTGACCAGCACCAACAGTTTTAAACACAGCACCTTTGTATATGATAATTCTGCTATATATGCCTATGATTTGCTATATGACTAATGCCAATAATTGTGCTGCAAGAGTCCCCTGGGTACAATGGCATAAACCATGCAGTGAGTCGAATGGGGACGTAACAGTTATTATGATTGATAGAAACATTAGTGTTCGAGAAGTCAGAACAAACTGCACTGACTGCAGAATTAGATGTTTTTGAGGTCTTGTGAGGAAGATCATCATTACCGTTTTCTCGCTCTCTCTTCGATTTCGACGGAATGATCTTGACGAACGATTCATCCATGTCTTTGTCACCTATTTTATTTTGCCGTCCGTAAAAACCAGGGAGTATTTTGTTGAAGTCAACAGCTCTCAATGTCTAGATATTCTACACATAGTCAATAAAGAGATGCGTTGTGTTCATAAAATTGTTACCACCTTTTAGAAGTGGTAGTATGTGTACTGTATTCAAAGTGAAAATGAGAATGGCCACCAACTACAACTGCTTGACCACCTTGGCGTGAGTAATGCGTAAATATCTTACGTGAAAAACGGAGCTCTTATAAGCGCATGTTTTCTTGAACCCCGCAACAAATACCCTGACTCCTTTATTACTATTAGTTGAATTAAGTATAAATGATAGCAACGAGGTTGTTTGACAAAGTCTGGTAACCAGAAATGTTCGCTCCCGTGTAATAGAAAATATTTTGCAACGTAAAACGAGCTACAAATTTGGTGTAATAGTTCTGTTGACGAAATAACCAATCATCCCACTCCTCTTGCATCTAGCTATAAGCGTTTCCATGTAAGAAAAGACCCTAAAAATTCAACATGGCGGAGTTTCGCCGCTGCCAACCTCAACCTCAAAGGAAACGCGGAAGTGCCCATGCGTCTTGTTTAAATGTACGTAGTGACCTTCAAAAATGCAGATTTGCTAAAATGATTTATGTTGTTTTATGACTTATAAATCGCAACAGGCATACGGTAAATTACTTAATTGATAATTTACGTATGAAATTGTATTTTTATTATTAATTATAAAATTAAATACAATTAATTTAATTAAATAAATTAATTATAAATTAAAAACATTTGAATTTTCAGAATAAATAAAATCTTAGAACGGAAGAATAAATAAAATAGTAGAACGTAATTTTTTAATATAAAACGAGCAAAATTGTTATTGGAGATTAATAGAATAAAGATGAAATGAATTGCAAGATTCGAAATAATTTTCATTTTCAAACACGCAATGTAGTGAAATAAAACTACTCTTCAATGAACTAGAAATATTTGTATCATAAAGATTTTATAAATATAACATCAACACACGACCACAATCAACATATCAAAGGAATGAATAAATTATCCATTTTATGGAAATGGAAAATGTTCGAAATTTAGTGAAAATTGAATAAATTAGATATATTTGATTGTTTGTTAGTTGTAAATGTCTAAAATTTATTATTGTTATGAAAATGATCCCATTAAATTTAAAGATGGTTAAAATTTAAAATTTCTGCCAAATGTACGATTTAAAGGAAATGAAAATATAAAAAAATGTTTAAAACTTAATTGTCTTTCACTTTAATGACATCATTTTCATAATAATAAAAAATTAGGAATTTGGAATGTATTTGGAAATACATTAGGAATAAATTAAATATAAATTAATCAACCACCCTTTAAAGTATTTCAGACATGTGGATGACATCATTTGTACCACTACCCAAGATAATATACCCGAACTCTTAGACATTTTCAATGATTATAATAACCATACCAAGTTTACACATGAAACTGAGATGAATAAGAGTTTAAACTTTTTGGATCTAACAATCACAAGAACTGATGAAAAGTTTTCATTTAACTGGTCTCATTAGGTGATTTTCAAAATTTGTAATAAACTAAGTTGATTAATCCCATAAGGTAAAGATCTTGGAACTAGGAAAGGAAATAGAGACTAATAGTGAACTTGAAAATACTGGGACCGATGTAGAGATGAATCAAAATGAAACAATGAATGAAAATATAATGAGAGCACCATACAGGAATATGTCAAAGTATGATAGGAGTCTGAAACCAATAGTTAGGATGAACCTGTAAAACAAGAGTCTAAAAGGGGAGATGAGGTGTTGGTAACAATGACTTTTATTTATAATGTAGGGTTGGCAGCAAGATGATGGAGGTTGGATGAATATAAGATGGTTATAGGTTTGTATTCACAGAATTGAAATAAAATGTTGATAAACAAGCTAAACAGTTTACTTATAATTGTTGAATCTCTTTCCAATCCTATTATATTGTGCATTGGTTATGACTGGGTTGTAACATCTGTGTTATACTATAATTAGTATGTATACATTCCTTGAACCCGTCTTTAACTCTACACTAGATATTCATTTTACGTTTGGTTGAACGGCCGAGCAGTATAATTCATAATGCTACAGTTGCACTTCAACTTCTACACATATATGTGGGTGACCATACAATATGTTATGGGTGGCATCTATATCATTATCTAATGTTACCTAGTAGATTTTTTATTATATTTTAGATTGACTTATACTTTTTTGTGAGTTACTCTGTACTTGAAGAAGACCTCCATGCTAGGGTCGAAACGTCCATGATCAAGAGTTTTATCATGTATATTTATATAATACATTTATGTAATACATATTTTGTCTCTTTTATTGGCCTTTATCTCATCTTAATCCATCACAAACAAATGTCAATTCTTATAAATTAAATATGCAATGGCAAGAATGGCTAAATGAAAAATGAAATATGGCTAAATGAAAATGAATTATGGCTAAAAATCCAGCAAACTTCATAAAAATATAACTTCTTTAATTTAACTTCTTTGAACTTGAAACCATTCCCTCAATTAATTTTCAAGAACAAGTTGCTCTGTCAAGAATTCGATCAAATCATTCTCAATTCTTTCTTAAATTTTTAATTGAAAAAGTTCCACAACCTAATTGTACCATCTGCAAAACTATTCTGTCAATAAAGCACATCCTTCAGGAATGCCCCATCCACAATGAAGAGGGAAAAAAGTGCCTAGGAAATGAAAATTTTAATGCAATTTTATCATTGCCAAGTTATTAAGAAAAAGTGATAACATTGTGTAAAAATATTGATATTTCTACAGATTTGTAATTGCATTTTATTATTAATTAGTCATTCATGACCTGTGTAGTTTATGAGACTTAAAATAAAGTAATTAAAAAAATCAGATATATGATTTCATATAATTTGAATGTTCTGTAAAGACTATACATATACACCACGGGTGGTCAGATTTAAATGACAAATTGCAAAGAGCAGTCATTAAAATTTCTTGAACTTTGATGGTCCACAGCAAATTATATTCACATCAAATATTCAATTTTTTTCAACAATTTTTGAGCCTAATGCCCTGGGGCATACAAACATTACAAACCATCCTGGCATTTACCTTACCAAAACCAGTGAAAACACAAGAATAACTGTGCTACCATCTATATAAAATTAATTGAATAAAAAACTGAATTAATCCTCAATTATTTTTTAAAAATTATCATTAAAAATGAACAATTAGAGATTTGACTGACCTTGTTTGAATTAATAACTACTTGAAAATTTTACATGTATTGTTAGCACAAGTGCGGTGTTGTAAAACTCGGTGCCTCGGTCGGTTTGCAGGAAGTGGGGCACTCGACCGCTCGACGTCACGATGCGGTTGAACGCCTTGACGACTTCCGCTCCCGTCGTTTTCTTTATCGCTTCCACCCAGGCGTGCTTGCTATACACGTCCATGACGGCGAGAATGTAACGCATCCCTCGATTGCTTTTCGAGTACGGCTGCATGTCGACCAAGTCGGCTTGCCATAGATCATCGAGTCCTTTCGTAATCACCCGCCGTCTCGCGTAATGACGTCGGGCAGGCGCGTGCAATTCCGCAGCGAGTCCTTGACGAACGGTCGACGACACGGACGTCGTCTTTTTCTTCTGCATGATCAGAGGAGCTAGCCGATAATACCGGCGTTACGCAATTCATCCTCTATTTTTACTATTTCTCCATCGAGTCCGTTGTTACCGGCGGCTTTCGAAGCGTGTAAAAGACTTAGCCTCTCCACGAGTGTGTTCGGATCGCGCCAATATTTGTAGTCTGGCGCCGTCACAAAACGTAGCCCCTTCCCCTTCTTCTTCTTCTTTTGCCTCATCATTTGAAGCCTTTTGCTTCGTCTTTCACCCTCGAAAAGAATTGAGATAATTTCACGAAATTTCGGTACATTATGTTCTGTGTTATACGCAAAATTCGGCATGTAATGCTGCTTGTACGCGGAAGTGAGTTCGAAAATCTTTTTGTATTGCTTCAAATCGTCTTGCATGACATCATTTAAGTTGGGTCGTCGGTCGAAAAGTAGTTCGAGAAGACCTGGCTCTGGATAGAATTTGTGACCCTGAATGTAGAATGCTTCCTCGTCGGGGCGAATTTCCATCAAACTGTCACCGATGTAAGGTCGCCCTCCTAAATAGTACGGTCCCAATTTGGTATCTGATGAACCGAGTTGAGCTTTCGACAAATAGTCTACCAAATGTTGGTGGCGAACATCTTTATTTCTTCTTCTTTCTTCGAACTCTGCGGGAAGTGTTTCGAAGGAGGGACCATCTTCTTCCTCTTCTACACTTGTTTCCGAATTGATTGGAACACGCGTGGAAGGTCGAACGGAAGGTGGTGTTGATGGTGGTACGCAATTTTTTCTTTCTTTGAGGTAGCGCTTTCGAGACGGGCGTCGTGAGATAAGTATCGAGTAATCGATTGCGCATCGTTTCGCTTTCTTGCAAGATGTTCATTTTGTTGCGAATGTTTTCACGTGCCTTCTCCACCTCTGTTTTCAATGTTTCTTCCGGCGTTTCGGATCGAAGGGGAGCGGGTGGTGAAGAAGGGGGAGGACGTGGTGTCTTTCCACGCAAGCTCTTTTTCGCTTTCTCGAGCGCGCTGAGCGTCAAGTCTATGTTTGATCTTTTCCTGTTTTTAGCTGTTTCACTGCCTACGTTTTTTCCTTTTCTTCTTCTCGCGTTTTCGCGAAGCCGTTTTATTTTCTTCACGCGTCCTCCTATTTTCGTTTTCACTTTCATCACACCCGCCACACCGAGCGCGGCCGCTCTTTCACCGATACTCGCGTCTCTGGACTTGATTCGCTCCCACGCGGCCTTGGCGAGCGCTTCGTCTGCCCTTTCGCGTTCCTCACCGCCTTTGTAGTTGTGGTAAGCGATGTCGTGTTCTCTACACGCTTCGTCCAAAGGATTGATGCCCCGATCGCCTCTTTGCAGTCTTTTCATGAGCTTCGTACCGGGCCCGCAAAATTGATATCCACCGGAAATGTGAAGTTCGAAGGGCAGTTTGTCTATGGCCCGATTCAGCATCCGTCCTATAAATCCTCTTCCGCGATAGTGTCGCCTCGCCCGTCGCGTTCCCGCGACATTGAAATGCTGTCGCACGTACACCATGGTGTAGAGTGAAGTCTACAGCGAAAGAAAAGATATTATATAACCTTATTAAAAATCAACACCACCATCGTCACGAGACGGCACGAGAAACCGGTCAAAGCCCGATCGGTATCGACCGTTAGGAAGTGCACTAGGTTTACATATCACCGCAAAAGCAAAACGGTCGGTGTTCCACACGTTGGAACACATCGCCTTAAAATCGTTGAATGTTCTAAAATCGTTTCCGACGTGTTCTTTGTAGATATACCCGAGGTTGTTGTCGTCTTGCCGGAAGATGACGATCATATTCGCGTTATCGCGAATCAACTCCTTGGGAATTTTGGTGTACGATTGTCAGAGGTAGAGCACGTCCGTGTGTTTATGTCTGCCGGCCGCGAAGAAGGCTTTGATACAGTCTTGTTTTTCCGTGGCGATGTCGTCGAAAATGAAAACACTGTCGGGCGACGCCTCGGCTGGCGGCACGATGCTATCGTGTTGCGAAAACGAATGAAAAGGAAGGAGTCCGTCGCAGACTTGTTTCAAGTACGTGTACATGGGCTGCGTGTCTGTGGTGGAATATAAATACACGTTGCGGAACGCCAGTCCGAACTGTCCGGTGAGAAGCGAGACGACCACGTTTGTCTTTCCGCACCCGGAAGGTCCCACGATAAGAGCGCGCACGCTATCAGGGAAAAGCGGTCCGTGTCGGCTCTTGTTCTCGTCGTCTTTTCCACGCCATAAGGCCGTCACGTTCACGACGGGCAGTGTCGCCGATTGTTGAACAACGTCCATCGCCATGCGAAGAACGCGAGTGACTGTTTGCATGCTACCGAAGGAAACTGTTTATCAAACGCCACCGACAAGGGGAAGGGGGAGGGGGAAAAGGATACACTACTCAGCGTGTAATAAGGATAAGAAATAAAAAAATACAATTAGAAATACGTCATTTTATTGATAATAAAAAATACAAAGACATTACATATGGCTGTTATAGTTGTCGGTGATAGTCATCGATGCAATCGCCATCTGCACAGCTCTCGCTAACCATTCCGCGGCGTTGCGCGCACATCCTCTGACGTCCAGTGGGAGATCGCAGCAGACCGTATCCGGTGAGGTGGATGTCGATCGTTCCATCGTCTTGCAGCGTCGTGACGGTGTTGATTTTTTTGTCTTTCGCTCTTTTGGTTTTGCGCCCTTTCTGGTTTTCTTCGTCTTCCTTTTCGATGTGCAATGCATCGCACAGGGATGACCGCATGCAGAAGGAAAATTGGGCGGTGGCGCCCCCGCCTCCTCCTCCTCCCCCTCTTCCATGTTTTCTTTGTTATCAACAAAAACTGCGAGTTGCGAATTGCAAGAAGATGAAGACGAACCGAATTCGACTTCACCGGGCGAAGCAGATGGAAGTTCTTCTTCTCCGTTCATCATCTCGTGAGGGAAAGACACGGAATGAAGGCAGTGCGCGAAACACGCGACGTCTTATACGATCACGTTTTTCTTCACCACAAAGTCGTCGGTCGGTGCGTATTACACTTCCGTTTTGTAGATAATGACACAATACGCTGTGACGTTAGCTGGCATAGCAGTACCTGTTTCCCACGTGATCTTGATGTCGGTTTGCGAAGGGAGTACGGGAGATACTCTGGCGGAGACGTCCCATACGATAATAGGAAACCAACCATTCAAATACCAATATTTCATTCCTGATACGGATTCGCGATTGTAGTAAGAACGTTCCGCTTTTTTCATCATTTCAAAGAGATACGGGAACCAGGGTTCGGCCTCTCCGATATAATATTTTACATTGCATTGAAGTTCGGAATAAGGATAAAACTCGTCGTTTAAATACAGTTTTGCTCATGTCATATCGTTACCATCGAATTCACCGGAATTCTGTTTCAGGTTCACGTCTTTCCCCGTTTGCATCCCAAAGAAAATGTACAGGGGATGGTCCTCTTTTGCGGCACTCTTCAACGTCCACTGAAACGGTCCTTTTCCCCCGGCTGGAACGTTGGGATATTCGTGAAGTTCCCATCGCCTGAATTGCACGGGGATTGGCCGCCGACTGTCCGGCGTTCTCGTCACCGCGAGGGAAGCACAATCGCTCACCGTCAAATGAGGCATTCTCCAAAGCATATCCGTCACTGTAATCGTTGTTTCGT
Organism: Teleogryllus occipitalis; assembly: GCA_011170035.1. Classification (NCBI taxonomy): domain Eukaryota; kingdom Metazoa; phylum Arthropoda; class Insecta; order Orthoptera; family Gryllidae; genus Teleogryllus; species Teleogryllus occipitalis. The sequence goes on from BLKR01015935.1 coordinate 33,160, forward strand.
CTGTATCCACTTTCGTCCATCCATACTTTCGTCGTGAGACATCGATTATCATGGCGACCTCGAATGACAACGAGGTCGTGTTTCACGCCAGTCATGATACGCGTGTGATCTTCGAAAAATCCCATCCACAGTGCAACGGCACAATACCGTAAAATTTCCGCCGATCGAACTGAGCATCAATTTGGCGTTGCTGACGGAAGACTCGTATAATGCGAGATCTTCGATCCAACATGCATTGCCTAACGATCTTCTTTCTGCTTTCGAAACACGTTCTTCATCGTGCTCGTGATGCCCGGACACACAACGTCGTTTTCACAACGTCGACAATGACGTTGTTGATTTCGTAACGAATTTCGCTGAAAAGAAAAGCGAAACCGTTGTTAATCAATTTGCAGTTGGTGCGGCCTGTGGTGCCCGTCTTGACCGCAGATCCCGCGATGACGAGCGAACTCTCGCAAGGTAAGAGAACGGCGTCCTTTTTCATGATAGTAATGCGAATTTCATCGTTATTGTCAAACGATTTAATGTACGGAAAGTGTTCGTGAACAACTTCGTTGACGATGTTGTGTTTAATATTCTCCTTGCGGAGAATGTCGATCGCGTGTTCGTCCACAAATTCCGTTGAAGAATGATTGGTCTTCATTTTCTTCGACATTTTTCTTCTTCTTTAGAAAATACTGTAACCCAACGCTCGTAAGGTTTGTCGACTGGATGGTGTTAACGTGGTGAGCGGACAAAGCACTCTGTGCGTCGGACGCGACACGACCTGCATTTTATAGTGCTTTTTCGATGTTCTTTTAGAAGAAGGCGGCATTGCTTCTGGGGCGCACGAGTAAGGTGCACGTCAACGGCGTTTCCGAGTACAACGGAATCACTTGACCGTCCGCATTGTCTAGTCGAATCGCGATCTCATCGATCCAACGCCGCGTGACGCGGTGAAAGATTTTTTCGGTCGGCCTTTCTTCGATGACGGCGGCGGGTAAATCGTTGACGTGAAACTAATACACGTGCGCTATTCGATCGTTTATATACCCGCTTTCGATCACGTTACACGTCACGAACACTTCAAAATCCTTCACGATGGTCGGTGAAGCATCGTCCGGCTCGTACTCCCCAAAAGGTGTGGGTGACACGGTCTTTGAAAATCCGAGGAGAGGACCGTTGTCCTCGAATCGCAGCGTGAACGACGTGTTGACGCGCACTTTGTTCGTTTGCGGGTCCGCCGCCAAATCGAAAAAGTGCTTCTTTGCCGCAAAGTCCTTGGAAAATTGTTTGCGTAGGATGTTCGATATGTGATGCTGGATGTTTTCCAAGGTATACGTACCCGGAGGGACGGTCAGACTATAGCTTGATGGCGAACCACCGACAACTTCGTAGTGGAGTTTGTTGTGACCGTCCTTCACGTTGCGAATGGTGTGAACGGTGCTAAGATGCACTAACGCGAGCTCGTACACGTCGCTCGACAGGTCGACACCCGGTGTAAACTTCACCGAAATCTGCGGCTCCTTCCCGATGATAGTGTACGTGCGCATGTCACGATCGTCACAAGTCAAATGGTAACGTCCGGTGTTTAATCTTCCTTTTTCTTCCATTCGTGAAAAAGATATTGTAGACATAACTTGCCGCAATTGCTCGCATTGTATTTTTGAACTTGACGCGTGTTGTACGTCACGTGGTGTCCGCGCGCGTATCGAAGAAATTCGGGAGGGGGCGGAAGTCCGAACGTATCGAAATAACGCACCGTTCGGCCTCGTTTCACGTACGCGACAAAATTAGTACCGTCGCCGCTGGCGTCGTCAAGGTTGATGACACCGCACTCACGCTCCGACGCCCTTGTTCTTTTGGGCAACGCATCCCGCGTAAACACGCCACGAAAATAAGGAAGCTTCAAAATCGTCTTCGCAAAACGTGTCATTTCCTCGTGCGTGAGCGCTCGGCGCGGTACTCCGCTCATTGTTTTTTTCGAGACGTCCTCCTACTTTTCCTCCCCCCTTCGTCTTCCTGTTCGTTCGAAGCATTTTCGCAGCCCTTAGCAACACACCTGATCCTTTTTTGTCTCTTCCATGACCTTGTTATGACACACCATTTCCGCTAATTCTTGGTTTTTGTTTTGGGAGTTTTTCACAGCATTCGCAATAGCGGCTGCGCCACCTGCGACAGTCCCGAGCGCGCTCAGTCCGCTTAGAATGGACGGAATGAGAGGAATGAGGGCAGGCAGAAACCCCCTCTCTTACTCTTCCTTCCACGCGCATTCCTCCTCCTCCTCCCTCGTACACCGCTTCCCAGTTTCCTCATCCTACAGGGTCCACCCACCCACCGACCTCGCAATATTCCGCGACCCATCGCGGGGGTGATCACAGCACCCGCCAGTGAATCGGTGCCAACGCTCACAGCCCTCTGACCTCTTCGTTCGCCTCTCCGCCTCCTCTGTCTCCTCTCTCTTCTTGCCGTCCGTAACTCCCAGTTGGATTGTCGAGTGCAGTCTCTCGTCGTTGTCGTTGTACACACGGTGCGAACCATGACAGTACTAATAACACGAGAACAAGTGTCGAAATATATATACGCAAAGCAACGAGGTCCCCTTGGGATAGCTAGTCTTTTTTATATCCGATATCAATTACAAATTTTTTTTTCGGCGGTGCCGTCTACGAAAGAAGAAGCAATCGCACTCAGTCCATCAAATATCGCTGGGGTGACTTTTGATTCTTTCAGAACCCTTAATAGTTCTTCTCTCCGTCCTTTTGTATCTTTCAGAACCTTTAATAATTCTTCTCTCAGTCTCTCTATTTGGTCTTTAGTGGATATTAAATCCGCTTGGAACTTCTTCTCAAAATCTTCTGTTTTCTTTTGGTATTGTCCATCTATTTCGTAGTAGTTGTAGTAGTCGCGTAGTCGATTAAAAGTGACAGTCAAATCCTCTTTGTTTTTATCGCGTCATCTACCCGCAAGATCACTCTCCTCATCAACTCATCTGCGTTTTTCTATATTTCTATTCGACGCTCGTGAGACCCGCGCCGAGCAATTCCAATTTTTCTTAAAATTCTTTTTCGAGATTAGAATAATAGTTTTTGACTAGTTCTTTATGCACGTGAAAAACCTCGTCAGTGTGTTTTTTCATATCCTCCAACGTGCCATCCAATTGCGATTTAATCACCACGTCCGAGCTGCTCGTGCCGGCGCCTACTTTACGAATAAGCCTGTTGTTAAAATTGTAATTACCGGACGAACCGACTCGGGGTAACACATCCAAAAGCCCGGGCGGAATTTTCTTTTCGTGCGCGCTCATAGCTGTTTGTAATTCGCTCTTCGCGAACGCCTTTAGGTCTTTTACCTGTTGTTCAACACGCGTAGAGAGCTTCCTCTCGAGAGCAACGAGATCGATTTTTTGTTTTTTCACGGTTTCCGCAGACGTTTTTTCGTGCGCGGCCACGAGCGTCTTTAACGCGTTTACCTGTTCTCCGAAACGCGAAGAGAGCTTCTTCTCGAGAGCATCGAGTTCGCTTTCTTTTATCGCAGTTTCCACAGACTCAACATCTCTCTTTATCTCCTCCATCTCTCCTTACAGCACCATCGATTTATTATAGCACCATCGACGTATCGTTTCGTGACGGTGTGACGCGCCCGAACCGCATGTCCGAAGAAATCCATCCCATCGATGCAACTGCGAGTTTTGGTTTTTAAATGCGACTATTTATTTATTCGTTTTATTCATGTTTTCCTTCACGCTACTTCGCCAAGACGCGTGCGCTGTCTGAAGAAAAAAGCAGCGACCGAATCTTGCAACTCGCGCGCGCTCTCGTAGCAATCCATTGAACTTGTCACGAGAGTGCACTCTGGTAGCGAAAACAGAAAGTTGTTTTGAGCGGAGCGCACGTGTTGCGCTTCGCGCTAATGAGCGCAGCAGGATGTTGAGGTAGAGATTAGACGCAGCGCTGCGCAATTCGCACTTACATACGCGCGCAAGGCCCAAGGCCAGCGACCGGATGCTATGGATGATAGCGCGCTGCGCACTCCGGCGACCAGACGTTGATACCGCATGCGCTATGTTTTTAGACCTTCGCAAGAAACGCCAGTCTATATTTTGCGTGTCACGAATTCAGACGTTAACGCACAGTAAAACATTACGAAATGGCACATGAAAATACCTTGCATTTCAGAATATACGCGAATGTCAACAAGGCGCGGTATTTGCCGTTCGACTTGTTCGGACGAAGCGTGATACATTACGCAGCAGGCTTCAACGACGTGGAGGGGTTAATTTTTTTCCTTACCCGGGGTGAAAACGTAAATAGGCGAGATAACTATCAACGTACGCCCCTACATTGCGCGTTTAGGTCGCGCGCGTGCGTGGCCTATAACTTCTTATTGTTTGTAGGCGCAGACAGGAACATCACTGATGTTCTAGGCAATACACCGGAAGACATGTTTTTTATAAATCAAAATGGATGTATGTGTGCTCCGGTGTGCGAGTTGTGTGCACGAGTGCCGTGACACTGCGAAGTGGATGTGCCCTTGAACATCTACTCCAGAGCGGCCATCGGACGTCTACGGCACATCAGGGCGGAAGCGCGGCATCAACACCAGCCGACGACACCACCGCCGCCACAGATGTTGCCGCCCCCTTCGCCGCAATTCGCACAAAGGAGGACGCACGAGGACCAGGAGCCGCCGCCGCCGCCGCCGCCAACCCAAGACAACGAGCCGACGCCCCTGCCGCCGCCCTCCCCTCCTACCGAGGACAACGGGGCGCAGAGGTCGCCGCCCCGTGTGAGCAGCACCGCTACGACGGTGGTGGCGCTCTCACCACCATCACCACCACCACCGCCGGTACGGCTCATACGGTTATGGCGACCGGTAGTACGGCTTGTGCGTCTAGGGAGCGGGGAAGAGCAGCAATGAAAGTAAGTTTGTTTGTATTTGTTTTTTGTTTTTTTATTCATTGTCTGTGTTCCTATTGTAATCGGTGTCTCGTTGTTGTAGTTTCTTCGAATCATCCCTTCCACGTCATGAATGGCATTGCGTCCGTACATGTCGAGGGGAAAAACCCACCTCGTTGACATCAGCCTATTTTCTGAAATGCATAATGTCTGCGTATCTTCTGTCTTCTGCGTTCTGTTAATAAAGAACAAAACTTTTCAAATGCACTGTTTTTATTTGATTTCCTATTACAACCTTGTAGGGTTTCCTTTCTTGTTTATTTCAATTAAGATCAATAATTTTTAATTTATGAAAGTATTTGAATTTTTTCATTTAATAATAAATCGAAATTCAATAAATGTATTTAAGTTTGCTTCTTATTTTTATTGCATTTTGAGAAAGATAATTTTTGAAAGGATTTGATATTTTTTTTATTTAATAAACAAAAAGTCTCAATCGTCCTTGAATTTCAATAAATATATTTAAGTTTGCTTCTTATTTTTATTGCATTTTGAGAAAGATAATTTTTGAAAGAATTTGATGTTTATTTTTTTGTGTAATAAACAAAAAGTCTCAATCGTCTTCGAATTTCAATAAATATATTTAAGTTTGCTACTTTTTGCATTTTGAGACAGGGATAAGGAAAGGAACTGAAATGAAACCATAATTTTAGAATGTTTAATAGTAGGTTTATTTTGGAAATTTGAACATAATATTTGAATATGTTTTTAATTGTTAATAATCTTGTACATCACGAAATATCCTCGTATGATTTCCCATGTTTTGCTCTTATATAAATCGCATAATTTGTAAATTAATACCACATTTGCATTATTGGTGTCGTTCACACCTAAGTATGTCAGATGCGGCCTTTCCTTTAAAAAATTCTCCCTTCCTATAAGAGTTATATCACTGGTAAATCTGAAAAAGAAAAAAGGTAAGTACAAATTTTATAAATAATTTTTAAAATTTGAAATAAAGTTGATGTACGCACCTCGTCGGTAGGAAGACGGCAAACGTATTCTGTAGCGCTACATACGATGTTTTTTGGAATTTTTCACTTTCGATTAGTTATTTCCGTAATTTCGAAAAATAGCCTTTTCGGCAAAATTTCGAATCGAATTTTATTATGTTCAGACGTAGCTTTACGTGCGATTTCCGTCCACGGACTGTAATAAAAAATAAAAAGTTTAATAATTTTTTACATGCTTTTTTCATTGATGATTTTTACTTATTTTTACTTACTTTTTACTTACTTTTGTGCTCTTACTGCTTTATACACGAAAACTAGGCACGACTGTTTGCCTGGAACCAGTTGCACTGCTTCTGCGTCGTCCGTGTTGAAGTACCGCGTTCTTGACTCGTCTTTCGTTTGCGTCTAATTAAATGGTAGTATCATGTCCGTCATGTTTTTGTCTTTTATAGTTATCGTGAGTGCCTTTGTTTGATTTTTTCTGCTATCAAATCGTCATCGTCAGACTCAGATATAACGAATAGTTCTTCCGACTGGTCTAACAAGTCTTGTGCATTTTCATAGTACTGTGTCGAGTCCATGTGAAATTAAAAGCTATTTTTAGCGACAATGCGTACAATGCGCTTCGTTATGCGCTGATAATGCTGCGACTTACAGTTTTCGCTGTTTCCTGGCGGAACTGCCGTCGGCGCTAGATGGTGTTTGATGATCTGCCATCGTGCTGCTTGCGAGACTTTCGTGCTGCGACTTGCGAGAGACGAGTGAATGGTGCGTATAACGGGCGGACCTCTTTTAAAGTCCTTGAGCGGATGTCCGTTGCCGATAACGATAACGCTCTCGTCCTTGGGCGGTTGTCCGTTGCCGATAACGATAACGCGTTCGGCGCCTGTGGGTTCGTTAATGATGTCTTCCGGCGTGCGGTTCCGGTGCTAACGACGTCCTGTTCTAATTACGATTTCCGCTGATAGTGATTACGCCGGCGAGTGCTTCCTCTTCCATTGTTCGAGTGATATCACTGACTGCGGTTGACTCAACGTCCGTCATGCGGTTGCGTTAATGACCTCTTGCGGTGTGCGGTGTAATCGTTATCGATTCCGGTTCGCGTCGTGACGTGGAATTTGCGGTGGTGCTGCCTGTACGGTAATGAGGTCTTCCGGTGTGAGTGGTCTTTCTGTGTGAATAACCTTGTTTACGATAGCGTGAAGTTATAAAACATCGCGTCCGCAGAGCTCTGCTGTTAGTCGTTCGTTCGTCATGCCCGGGGACTGTACCGACGTTTTGGGGTACTTGTTTTTCATGGTGATCATTGCGGTAATCATTTACGCGGTGGTAGTGACTGTCTTGCTGATTGACGCTCTACAACGGTGTGCGTGTTAGTGTTTGATGGTTCGTTTTGATAATTGTTTAGTTTTTTTTGGTTCCGTAGGGAGACATCTTTGACCCATTTTTACATATCGTGTTTTCTGCCTAGGAAGACGTATGAATCGCGATCGGCAAACGATGACTTCCGTGATTGCAAACGCTCTCCAGTGGACGGATGTCGTTGAGTCTTTAAACGCCCGTGTATTTCGCGGTGTCATTTTGAATCCTCCTCCCTCACGCGACATCGCGGATCCGGTCGAGTTTCTTAACCGTTGTCGTGTTCCCTTCCATCGGAAGATGTTTGAAGAGCTAAACAACACTCTCGATCGACCTAGTTTCAAAATTTTCGCGCAACTCGAATGTCAGTTTTTGATTGAAAGAGAGAACGTCGAGACGCACGAAATCGTAGGGGTGCTGCAGCCCATCTTTCTTTCGGCACGGACTGCGGTGTTAACCCGAGGTGATAACAATTCGGAATTTTTCCTTTCTCGTATTGCGCAACCTATCAATTCCAAATTCGACGAGTTTTCCGAGAGAGATTCCGGAAAATCGTTGGCCTCCATCGTTGCTCTCCATGTTTTGGCTCACTTGTTCGAACCTATCGCTCATTCTGCCTCTTCTTTTCTTCCTCTTCCGGCATCCATCGCGAGACGTCAGGCTGTGACCAACGTGAATAATGGAGACGATAAATGTTTCCTGTGGGCGCTGGCTTCGGCTCTCTTTCATAAACGTCAGCCCCCACACACCAAAGTTGCACTTTCAGAGCGTACTTCTACCTACCAAACGCTTTTCGATGAATGTGAAAACAGTCTCGATTTGCGCGGCATCTCCTGGCCCCTGCCCGTTCACGAGATAAAACGTTTCTAACGTCAAAATTCTAGTTTTTCGTTTAACGTTTTCACTTTAGAGTTTGATTCGGTCAACACATCTTGGAAAATCGTAGGTCCTGTGCACTTTTCGGGTACGAAGAAAGAGAACCATTTCAATTTCTTGCTGATACACGGGGATGGCGGACGGTCCAGTCTCAACATTCCGGGCACAAGAGTAGGATTTTCGTTTGCGACCGATGTTTAAACGTGTTTCACTCGCAATCGTCTTTGGAGGCTCACGACATCGACTGTCGATCCGTGGGGTCCCCGCACGTTTGATCCTTCCGTCGGACGAAGAAGAGCGCTTCATGCGATTTCGACATGTCCAAAGACAGCAACGATGCCCGATTGTGGTTTACGTGGATTTCGAAGCGCTCACGCTCTCTGTGTCTTCGTGTGAGCCGTCGTCGAGCGGTTCCTTCCTTCAGCCCTACCAAATGCACGAGTTTTTTCGGCCGCGCTTCAAGTGGTGTGCTCGTTTGATGACTCGCGGAATCAGCTGGTCACCTTTCACGGTCCCGACGTCGCGATCAAGATGTTAACCTTTCTAGAAGGTCTCGCGAAAGATTACGAACGGTTTTTGGATCATTCTTCCCCCCTCGTGATGGAGGAGGCGGACGACATTACTTTTCAAAATTCGGATGTTTGTCACATTTGTAAAGGACCTTTTCTTCCAAATTGCGTCCGCGTCAGTGACCACGTGGAATGCGTGGTATTGTAAGGCCCTCTTCAGTGTCTGAAAGGTCAACACCCCAATTAGTTACAATCTTAAATAATATTACTAGTATTAACCAAAAACAAAAACAATGAGATAAAGACGTGGTACCTGTAAGTTGCTTACGTTATGTTACACCATAGTGTCGAGATGTAATATATAACCAGGCACTTCTGATCTTAACCTATGGTGGTCTAAAGGACCATATTAAAGAGGCATAGAGAAATGCAATTGTTTATCTCGGAAGATCTTCCAATTGAAAATTAATACTTTAAGGTGTCGGAGCAAGTTCGATACACAACGGTTCAAGGTACTGTGTGTGTAGGTGGTGCCAACTTCGGTACAGTAAAACAGCGCAAGTCTTAATGAATAAGAAGATAATGTGGAGGGAAAAGGGAGCCATGGGTTACTCTGTATGTAAACATAATATCAGAGAGAGGAGAAAAATTGAAACCATTGTGTTGAAGCATAATTTACAAAAGGGTTAAAATGAACAGGGAATAGAGAGGGGAGAGAATCACCTATAATGAGTTAATTAATTTATCATAAATATTGTTAAGGTTGGAGGAATCTTTTTGGTCATTGAGGATGGAATTTTGTTTTTTAATAAAAAGCATTTCTGAAATTAGCCTTTTATGCCAATTGGTTTCTTGGTCAAGTATGGTGGGATTCTCCCAGTCCATAGTATGTCCAGGAATTTGGACGTGCTTGGAGATGACATTGTCATCACCCTTTTTTTCACTGTTTCTTTGGTGTTCTTTAATTCTGGTTTTAAGGTGACGTTTAGTTTGTCCAACATAGACATTCTTGCAGCCTTGTGTTATGCAATCAATTTTGGAAACTACATTAGTCCTGTTATTTTTATGGAGTTTATCTTTGCCAGTTTTGATCATGCGTTGGAGTTTGTTGTGGCTACCAAAAACCACCTCAAACCCATAATTTTTTAAAACACCCCTGATTTTTGACCAAGGGGATGACAATAGTTCAATAGTAAAGAACAGCGAGACGCGCGGTGGTCGAATCTCATCACGGTACATCACGTGTACATCATCGTGTATATCACGGCTTTCGAATGTTCGATATTTTTTGCCGAGATTTTTTGGGCGGCGGCGCGTTTGATTAGTCACGCAGATTAGCTCGCCGTCCGCCATCTCCCAACAAAAGGCCTCTTTGTCTACGCCTGCAGAAACCGAGCGCCGCGAACACCGTTTCTAGCAGCTCTCCAGCCAACTTCGATGAACTGCCATGCTGGGGAAATATTATTCTGCGCACTCGCCAAATTCCTCCATATGCGATTGGGACACATCAACACATCGTACAGACTCGTTCATACTTACAGAGTCGTCTTGTAGATATTAAAACGAATTAAAAATATTTTTCTCCGTGTGTACCTATTATTTATGTGCTAGTGACAAATTGAACATCTTTGTATCAGTATGGCGACTACTGAGAGACGCCGAAACGGTATGGCGTGGTTTTAATCGGCAAAGCAAAAAGAACTTTCTACCTTTAGACCAAAACCGTAGCTTTTATCTCGTAATTCAAGAGAGCATTAAAAAATGACATATTGAATTCAATATACAATTGTGACGCCACATTTGTATAGTATTCCACTTTTTAACACTGTGGCTATCTAACGAAAAATATACAACAAGAATTAACTGTGTACTCATTCTCCAATGGCATACTTTTTTTAACACATTCAAAGAATTGTGTAGCGCAACGCCAGCACCTACACGCCGCCATACTTACGTTTCCCTGCTTCTCATAACACTGGCTAACTTCTCTAAAAGTTTTATTTTTTAATTTT
>BLKR01015936.1:0-43773 GCA_011170035.1 Teleogryllus occipitalis
ATAGAGAATCTCTTGAGCTCGAATGATTGATGCTAATTGTAATGAAAACTTTGATTTTAACCTCCTGTGTTACCCATTTTTATGTTAATTTTCATTGCTGAAACTGGCCATGATAAAAGAATTGCCTTTGGCGCGCCCCCTCGAGACATTTTAACTTTCACTATCTCGTCTCTTGAAATTGCCTGTCACAGACCCTGTCCTCCGTCCCATCCCAGGCAACTCTGCCACCGCCATCGCCCGGCCACCGTTTGCACCACCGCTATGAACTTAGATTCCCAGTACGCCACCACCATCGCCTTCGCTTGATTAATTAGTGTTTCCGGGCGTGTCAACTTCTAAGGTCTATAGTCCCGTAAGTGTAGGACATGTTTTTTTTATTTCGGGAGGAGGCGGTGATCTTCCCCCGCTGGATGGCGAGATCCGGCGCCCGCCTATACGCCTTGAGGTTTTTTCCAAACAACGTATCTCCCAACAGATGATCACCGCTCCGCCTGGGACAAGTTCCAAGCTCCCGACTGGGCTCCCGAGATGTGTGTTAGTGTATTGTGGGGCGTGGAAGTGTGTTTATGAAATGTGAGTATGGGACAAGGAAGAGGGAGGAAAGATCGCGCGGGGTAAGGGTTCTACTCCTGCATTCGTCCGGTGTTGATCGGAGGAAGCACGAAAACCTACCCATCAGAGCAGGCGGCTAGATGTCTCCCCCAGACTGCAGCTAAGTTCGATCTAGCTGTCTAGCTAAAGACGAAAACCGTCGAGCTCGAGCCCTAGGACCTTCTAGTAATAGGAACTGCAGTGAAATCAATCCCCGAACCACCTATGCCGAAGCCATCCCCTTCACCTGCGATACGAATCTCCGCCTGCATCTCCACTTCTACTTCCACCTCCGCCTCCACCGTCGTCTTCTATTCCCTTTTCTCTTTTCGCCTCTATCTGACCCTAGTCTTTACCTTTATCCTTGGATTCACCTGCCTCCGCTTTCACCTCCACCTACATCTATGTGACCACCGCCTCCGCCTTCGTCTCTGCTTGCTCCCATGCGGTCCCCGCCCTCGCCCCCGCCCTCGCCCAGGCCCTGTCCACGCCCTCGCCCCCTCCTCTGCCTTTGTGTCCGTCCGCGGCGGCCTGGTTGCCGGTTGCCGCAGTGGCCACGCGTTAGGTCTCTTCCTTCCTCATTAATTCGCTGCCAGCGGCGACACGTGAAATTCATTAGGATATAATGGACTGCCGCTGTTAAGGCGCATCTACATTTCAATTACAATCGTTGCGTTGCCAGGTGCTTTGCGGTGACAACGCGAGTGGCTATGGTGGCGCACTCTGGTACGAAATGGGTCACAACCTCCCCGTACACGAAACAAATGAACAAAACATGTCATCTATGAATATGAAATCCATTGTTAACAATTCCTTGCGAGAATGAGCAGTTTGTTATCAGTAGTAAAATAGTAGAAGTTTCAACTGCAGTCATTTGAAGCATAAAATAAAATAATACAAGACATGAGTAAAACTGTAATCCAATGCACTTCTACATGAAATCTCAAGGACACTGCAAAATGGGATACAATATTTTCTAATAAACTTCATTTTCTGACTAAGGCAGAATTATAACTATTTGTGACATTCCAAATGATTTACTAAGAAAATTATATAATAGTTGTTAGTTGTTTTATTTTCAATTTTGGTCACTATGGTACAAGCGATGTGACTCCCATGGAGCCTACGCTCGAACATATTAGCACAAATATCCGAGTTCAAAACGGCAATAAAATAGTGACCTTTCGAATCAAGACAGATGGCTTGAACTTTAGTGACCTTAGCTAACTGGATATGCATTTAAAATTATTAATAATTATATTTTTATAATGTTTTATTTGTGTTAGAAGCACTTTTGTTTCATTTTTGGCAGTTAGTGACCTGTAGAAAGAACGCTGTGTTTTGTTTTTAGGTAATTCCCTCTGAACGGCATTGTAGGAGGCCCAGCAGCAGACGCTCCAGAACAATGTCTGTTGTTCAAACACGGCTACGGCGGCTGTTCAAACACAAAATGCCTTTAATGTGTTTGCGTTTTAGTGTCGGATCCAGTAAGAAAATGAAATGTGGTATTCGGTGGTATAACGGTCAGCGTACCGGACTGTTGTACCCGAGTTTGCGGGTTCAAACCCGATCGAAGCCATGGATTTGTAAGGGCGAAAAAAATCCTTCGGATGGGAAGTAAAGCCGGCTGTCCCATGTAGTAGATTTACTGCATGTAAAAGATTCTCAAGCCTAAAAGAAGTCTCTGAGCAAAATTGAGATCCGCCTGTTTCGTCGCCCAAGATAACTTTCTCCGCTAGGTCGTGAAAGGAGCGAAATTTGCGTGGTTAGACGGGAGAGCGGGCCTGATGGCCCGAGTCTCGCCGCGTAAAATAGGCATTAACTATAAGTTCCAGAAAAAAATTGCATACTACTTTAATATACGAAACTATAGAGAAATACCGAAAATCATGAAGGCATTTTTGAAAGAATGGACGAAGAAAGTATACCATGGTTAACGATGTAGGGCCGAAGGGTCATGTGATGTCAGAACACTTAGGAAGAAATTTCTTGAAGCTCAAAATAACGGAAAGGCCAAAGGGAGCTGAAAGGATGACGTTCATTAGTTGGCAGTATGATACATGACAGATTCAAATGTGGAAAAAAATTAGCGGTTATTAAGTGTGCTGAACTGCATTTTCAAGAAAAGCTCTCAGTGAAAATATATACTCTTATTAACAATTTACAATATCCTACATACCTATGAATTATTAATGTTCTCGTTTTCTTTTTATTTCGATGGTGTTTCTATGAAACATAAAATAGTACTTATATTGTATACATTTTATATTTCGTACTTAAGCGTACTCATTAATATATTTTGCTAACAGAATTAGACGTCAATAATTCGTTTCTAACTGCTACTACTGCATTGTATGCCCCAAGGGTAGTAATATAAATTGTTTCAAATGAGAGTACATTCCTTTTTGATGTGTCAATGAGTAACCTCATAAAGAACGAAATATATAGTTATAGCATGCAATTTATCAAACCACAAAACAACTACATAGTTCATAATAATTGTTGTACCTCCGAGGTACTACTATTTTCTTTCAATTGTAAACGTTCATCGGTTCTCGGCTTGCCTTTATCAGGAGCTGGCCATAATTTACACTGGGTAAGTACATGGTATGCATATCAGTAGAATAAGAGAAAGAGCTCCCTGCTATAGAATTGTTCTGTTGGTATGATGCCAAGTATATTGTAGTTCAATCAATGCAATTTCGTGAAAATATATTTAACTCAATTTGTTTTATAACATTCAGTACAATTAGAAGGTACTCCAACCGGCTGAGGTGGTTCAGGACATCAAATGATGTCATTGCAGTCCGTCTCACTGGGAGGTCCTAAGGTTTGAGTCCCGATAGTGGTAGGATATCCGACACTAGCTACACAGCTAGGTTGAGGTTACCGCTGTCTTGAGGAGAATTCTAACTGCCGGCTGCTCTCATCGATAGTTTACCTCTACAGCTCGAACCCCGCGCCACCTTTCCTTCTTCTTCGTTGGCCTATCCACCACCCCCCCTTACTTACACACACTTGCAATCACGAGCACTTCACTACCACACATGTCGGGAGAACAGGCGGTAGTTTATCTTCTCCCGGCATGAACCCCACTGGTGGGAGATACTTGGATGGGGATAACCCCATAAACCAACGAGTAGTTCGACGCCGGATTTCACCTTCCATGGAAGAACACCGTCAGACATCGGGCAATAACCTTACGGAGCTAATGACCATAGCAGTTGATGTGCCCGGAAATAAGAAAGAATATATCAATGAACAAGGCGATGTAATATTTCCATGGAATCCAGGAAAATTCGGAGATCAAGAAGTCGTTAGAAAACAGTTTGATAGCTGTGACATCATGCTTCATGAAAGAAACGTCTCATAATTTTTTTAACGGAACAACAGTAAATAGAATAGCTAATGCCGGTAAAGACGAATCAGTGAGCACCGGCCAAATAGAAGAATCCGAAAGCTGCAATTCAGAGTTCCATATATGGTATGCATGTTTTCACTATGTAGTGGTAACATGGTTGATTTCTGACACCAGCACGTATTACGTGTCACCCACGATTTCAGCAATAATCGTTCATCCCTGCGTCATCCATAATCGTCCATAATCGTTTATACTGCGGAAGGCAAAATCAACACATCACTGGTCACTTGCATACAGAAGGAAGATCATGACGGCAGAAGATTCTTCATCTCCTATGCCCAGGAATGAAGAGGGTAATCAGTGACATCAACGAAAAGGCAGGTGATTGGCCGAGAGCGCGCGTGAAGTACTCGCATGCCTTCCGTGCGCAGTGTGCGCCGCGTGCTGTGCGGCTGAGCGTGCGTGGGCGGAAGAGGCGAGGCACGCCCCGTCCGCTTCGCGTCGTCCCTTTAATTAAAGACGGCCTCTGGCCCGACGCCTGGCTTCCGCCCCCGCCCCCGCGCCCACGCCGCTCGGCCTCGGCCGCGACCTCGCGTTCGCTGCCGCCCCGCCCCTCCCCCCCGGCTCTCTCTCCTGGCTTCACCTCTGCCCCCGACGCTGCCACAGCTCCTGGCTTCACCTCTGCCCCGCCTCTACCCTGCCTCTGCCTCGCCTCTGTTCCAGATTGGCCCCGCCTCGGCCCGGCCTCTCCCCGCCTCTGCCCCGCCCCTTCCCCGCCTCTGCGCCGCTTCTCCCCTCCTACCTCCTCTGCCCCCGTCTCCGCCCCTCACCCTTGCACCCGCCTCTGCTCCCGACTCTCTGTCCCCCACTTCTGTTCTTGTCTCTTCCCATGCCTCTGCACCCGTCTGTTCCAGCATTTGTGGGAACACTGACGCGGGCAGAAATGAAGTGAGAAAGGGGCCAAGGAAAGGCAAAGACTAGAAAGCAGGCGGGCGCAGAGGTGTGGGAAGAGGCAGGAACAGAAGTGGGAGGACAGACCAGTGAGAGGATGGACCTTTGCCCCGCTTCTGCGCCCGCCTCTACCCTCGCTCCAGACTTCGCCACTGCCCCCGACTCTGTCCTCCATCTTGTTTTCGCCTCTGCCCCCGTCTCTGCCCCCGCTTCTACCCCCGTCTCTGTCCCCGCCTCTGTTCACCTCTCTGCTCCCGCCTCTGCCTCAGCCGCTGCCCCCGCCTCTGCCCCCGCTTCTGCCCCCGCCTCTGCCCTCGCCTCTGCCCCCGCCTCTGCCCCACGCCTCTGCCCCCGCCTCTGCCCCCGCCTCTGCCCCCGCCTCTGCCCCCGCCTCTGCCCCCGCCTCTGCCCCCGCCTCTGCCCCCGCCTCTGCCCCCCGCCTCTGCCCCCGCCTCGGCCCCCGCCTCGGCCCCCGCCTCGGCCCCCGCCTCGGCCCCCGCCTCGGCCCCCGCCTCGGCCCCCGCCTCTGCCCCCGCCTCTATTCCCTCTGGCAATCTCCTGCCCCCTTTACCCTCGCCTCTGACTCGCCTCTGAAACTTACTCCTGTCGCTTCTGTCCCCAGATGTCAAGAAAAAGAAGTGTTACCGTAAATAACAACCACCCCTCATTTTCGTCAATAATTCAATTGAAATGTTAATGTTGGTGTTTCTTAGCTCTTTCCCTCTATTAGCTCGTCGAAGATATGGATTTCTCGCTTCTTTCACTTTTTCCTGCATTGTTTCCTCCAAAAACTAAAGAGATTACGGTGAATAGAAATCGTGAAAACATTTAAACCAGCTCAAGTTCAAAAAATAATAAAGATATTACTTTTACTTCATTCCGTGTACCTAGGCTCGTTTCGCCTTCGCAACAACTCGCATTCACAAAACATTCTCATCCCAATTTCTTTATTATTTACTATCTACGCATTCCATTTTCTCATTTGTCTTTCCATGTAATCTCCCACACAGGCAGCCGTACACACACCTGCAGCTGTGGCCAACAGCCTTCAGGCCATTGCGCCTGCTGGCTCTCGCCTCACAGAAGATGAGCCGCGCTTTTCCGCAGCTGCGATTTGTAATTACTTTTTTAAAGCGGTGGAGCGGGAGGGGACGTTGTTCTCCACTCATTTTTCTCTTCCTCTCGGAAAATCCGTTTTCCTCTTGGACCTCCGGCAGCACGTCTTACTGAGCGGTCGATCATGCACGTGCACCTCCCGAAAACTGTTTGAGTGACGTTGTTTTGTAAAATGAAAGAAAACATTTTTTTAATTCAAAAATTGATGAGTAGACACTTTGATTAGGAGTTTCGTTCCATTACTGATATTAAAAAAGAATAAACTTTTTAAATAAAAGAGTGGCTTTGTACAATCAAACAACGAGAATAAATAATTTCTCAGATATTACCTGCCATATTAGTTTCAGAATTTTAGTATCCAATCGTTGAGTATTTCAAGATAAACATTTTGAAAAGTGCAAATTTGAAAAGGAATTAAAATATATTTCAGTTGTTAATAATAATAAAATTAGTGTTGCAACAAATGCTTCTTTTCTATTATACATCACGCTTAAAAACACAATTTAAATAATTCTTCTCGTTATTTCCGTTTGTGCTACAACCAGGTTTGGGCCTTGCACAATTACTCGCACTACTATCAGAGTCTTTCTAGTTCATGCATCCTGTGGTCCCTAGACCGTTGTTTTACGTACTGAGCCAGCATCAGTCCAGAATTGTCATTAACAATGAATTAGTGATTACGGATATAGAATTATTATCATGGTAGCGCTTCTTAGACTTTATTTCATATGGGGTAAAGAAGCTACATTACACTGAGACATTGCATTGAATTTCTATTTTATAGAGAGTTAATAACCTATGAAATGAGGCATTTTGCAGTGTTTTAGATTTTTCTATTATCTTACAATTGTATTCTATTACAAAAAATATATCAGTTTGAAGTATATATAAATAATTCTTGAAAAATAATGTTTTAATATTTCACATTATCAAGGAGGAGTCATTTTGTTTATTCGTCTGCTCTTGGAACTGTTCTTTCCTTCATCTACCATTTTACTTGCGTTACGTCCACTTCGTATTTTACCTCTTATAAATCGTTGCATGGCTACTTGTTCCTCTTATTCAATGAACTCGATCTCCCATCTAAGATGCATATTATGGGCATCATCGCCTCTCACCTCAACATATGTTTCACAAACTTCTTCTCCATTACATCTGCAATCACAATAAACATGCCATTCTACCCATCTCTAATAGACATCTTGTCATTCGTTCACCCTGCAACTGAACAGGCCGCGATAAGTGTATTTATTTTCAATTTTCAAGCAACTAGTATTACCTCGCGTTGTCCTTCGATATGCCACTTCACGCGACTATTACCTGTACTGCTTTCCGCATGACTCGTATTCAACCAATTCTCCTTTTTTCCCCTCTTAATCCCCGTCCTCCCGAATCCAACCCTTCACTCTCCCTAAGTCTCCACTTCAGCACCCTTCACCACCCTTAAACCCCTATTCCGCCCATCATCCTTATCGTTCGTTTCACGCTTCTCTGGGGGTTTCCTTTCTCTCGCGTGGTCACCCATCTCGACCCGCTCTGCTCCAGCTCGATCCCACTGGCGTTGCCCTGCTCGGTCCCTTGGCTCCGCTTCCGCCCCGCCGTCGTCTGCCTCGCCCTCCACCTCCGCTCCCGCCCCCGACCAAACCCCCAGGCACGTCCCCATTCCACTCACCACCACGTCCGCCGTCCGCCGTCCGCACGTGAGTTTCACGGAGGCACTCGTCCGCTAATCCCGTCCGCCTGCGGCTGCCGTCCCCATGGCAACCGTGACGTCCCGAGGCCTCCGCGGCGGCCGCAGCGCGCGAGGCGGAGGCGGCGGACAGCGTGGGCGAGGCGGGGCGGGGCGGGGCGGAAGCGGGGGTGGGGTAGCCGCAACAGAAGCCTGGCGACAAAGGCGGTGACAGCGGTGGCGAGGAGCCAGAGTGGCGCAGTGAATGGCGGTTGCGGGAACGAAAATGCTTCGAGAAACAACTCCTGCGGAATAAAACTTTTTACTTCTCACGACACGCCAAGCGACACCGTGGCGAGGTGAACCACAGCACACCGAGCTACCCATGGAAATGTCACGACGCCAGACAATGCCACGACATCTTACGCCCCAGACCACGCCACATCACGCTTCACCCCGCTCCCACACCACATCCCGTTCCAATGCTCCCCCGCCTTGCCAAGTAAGGTAAGTTTGATAGAGCACGTCACACCAAGCCATACAATTCCAATGTCACGCCAGTGTGCTGCGTTCCGCCATTCAACATCTCATCTCGCCATGGAACATCCCACCACTCTCTACACCTCTTCGTCATGCTAAGTTATGCTCTCTTGCCTCCCTCCCCGCCATGTCCCGCCATTCCATGGACCACGCAATTCAACTCTTTGCCGTGCAATGCTCCAACAAGGTATGCTCCACGCAGACTCATTTCACCACTCCATACCAAGCTAAGTTCTATCGCCCCATGCAACCTCCGCTTCCCGATCCACCTCATCCCGCTTCGCCTAACCCCTCTCCACCTCGCAATGCTCCGCCTTGCCACGCTATGCTGAGTTCCGCTGTGCTCCCTCCGGTGGAGGTGGCTAAGGGCAATGCAGTGCTTCTCACAAGAAGGTCCAAATTTTCGCTTCGACAGTAGCAGGATTTTGGACACTAACTTGACAGTCAGGTCGAGTTCAACCCCGGTCTGGAGGAGGATTCAGGCGGCCGGTTGCTCTGATCGGAACTTGTTCGTAGTTTCTCCAATCAACTCCAGGTGAATGCCGGAGCAGTACCTACCCTAACAAACGAGCCACGAACCGCGTTCGATCTTCTCTTCCACTTCCTGTCCTATCCTCATTCCCTACTTGCACCCACACGTTTATACCTTTACTTCCACATGTGCCGAGAGGTCAGTCGTGAGCTCAGAGCTTGTCCCCACCGGGCCGTGATCCGCTGGTGGGAGATACCTGGTTGAGGAAATCTCCGCTTGTCGACGTGCAGGCGGCGACGGAGATATCACCATCCAGCGGGGAAAGATCGCAGCCACAGCCCGCGATAAGAACATGCACTACACTTACGGGACTAATGCCCTTATCCGTAGACGTGCCCGGAAACACTAAATCAATCAATCAATCGATCATGATCCGTCACGCCTTGCTGACCCAGTCTCCGCTGCGCCTCGCCTCACCAAGGTCCACCAACCACACCTCGCCACGCTACCTCCGCTCCACCACGCTACGCTCCCTCCGCCACACCTTGCGTCGCCACACCACGCCACGCCACAAGCTGAATGGTCGCCTCCTTGAAATAGAGCAGGCGTACACTTGCGCGGTGGACGACCCCGCGCCGCGACGGGGCGGCCGCTGCACAGATGCAAAGCAAAGCAAAGCCAGCCTCAATTACTCTTACGCATGGCCTCGTGCATTAAACAAGCGACCGCCGCCTACGCTGGTGCCATTCGGTCACGTCCACAGGAGGTGGATGACCGCGAGAAAACAGTGCGTTTGCTGCCCTCACGTGGAATGAAAATTGCTGTTCTGTTAAAGTTCTTTATGAAAATTGTCGATAACAAGAGCAGGGATGAACCAGTGTCAAGAGAGTTTCCAAGAAAATTGGGAGGTTCCAAAACTCTCAAGACGAGAGTATCACATTGCAAAACAACTTAAATAGACATGTTTACTCGAGATAGGCGAGGATGCGAAACAATCTAATATATTTAGAATAGCAATCCACTGTTCACCACGCTGCAACGGATACCTTTTTATTTTCATGCCTACGATATAGTGACGAAAAACAGAACATAGAGCGTAAAGTTAAATAAAGTATAAAGAGAAACTATTGTTATATTGCTGCCAAACGCGACGATTTTTGGTCTGAAAAACTCGTATTGTGGGACTCTGAGTATATCAAAACTTTCATGAAACCTTAACAATAATTTCAAATTTTCTCAAATAAAAAGGCTCTAAATTTTTGGATTAACTTTTTTTCGGATAGAGCAAAGTACGATTAAAAATTACACAGGTATCATTTCAAAAATACTGGAGAATCCTGTATATTGTAATGTAAACTTGAAGAAGAGCAATAGTAATATTTACACACTGGCATAATCTTCCCTTGTGCGCTCTAATTTAGAATATGGAGCCGCCTGCTGGGATCCCTCACGACTCTGACAATGAATTACACTTTCAAATCGAATAACGGTGTCTAGGCTTAGCGCTTTATTTTAGACGAAAGTAAGTTTCCCTACGTGAAAGAAAACTCGGAGCAGGCTACTCAAGTCGATGCAATTAACGTGATGTCGATGTGATTGTCGGTAATATTGTGGTAATAATGTGTCGGTAATAATGTGGTAATTGCCCACAGCAGCAAAATGTGACGTAAATGATTACCAAATTGATTCAATATTACTAGCGATGTGGAATAGATAAATTGAGCCGTATCTGATTGCGAAAATCTATTTTAATGGTTATTCAGGAACTCTTCCATTATTAGCGTTGTTAATTCATCCAGACCGTTAAACCATTAGTACATAACCAATGTTTTATCTTCATTCCATTGCAAATGTAGTCCTTGTGGACCTAAAAAACGGTATCCCATGTAGCACACATCATACGTAGAAACTCGAATTTCTTGTGAGTTAAGGCAGTCTTCGTGAAAATTCCTTCTTATCCACAACAGGAGCATTTCTCCTTTAGTTCTTTACTGCTCCGTATTATGTTGTAAGCAAACATGAAGCTGTGTTCCCTTAGTTTCCACATATTGCCAATCATTATACAATTTCCATCAGTGTGGATTATGGCGCAGTTGCCCTATGGCTCCATTGATTTTCATAAAATATAGTATTTGGATCAATTCGTGTTTAACATTTATGAGGACAGAAGATAATAAACGACTAAAAACAATTACAGTAGAAATGATTGTTTATGATAATACATGCATTAATATTTATACGTTTTCCTAATGAAGAATATATTTCTTTTAAATGGAAATTACACTCTTTGTTATATTTGATAAATCACCAGCATCTCCTAACAGGATGTTCCCTACTCATCAATGACAGTGAAAACATGAAATAACAACAAAAATCTTTGATTTCGTATTGTATAATACGCGGCAAACAGAGTAGACGGAAAAGGTCAGTCTGTATTGACAAGTGCTTATCGCCTGCTTCAAGGTGACAGAAGTCACATAAATATGTCATTGAAACGTGCGACGTGTGCAAACAGGGGTCGTAATCTGGTGGGTAAACAATAATATTTCTATGCTACATGTGTCTAGACGTTCGAGTGATACAGGAAAATGGCACAAGTAGGGAACGTCACGTAGAGCACGTGCGATATTTATGAGGCATTTCCCGGGAGTTCACCAAGGTTCTCCTTTGTGCTGCCTCTCTGAGCAGCAGATAAGTGTGCAATGTTTGTTTTCTCGTTACGTCTTTTTTTTCTTTCAGATATAAAATATGTTGTGAATATAGATATCAATGTACTCATCGAATACACAACATTGTATTCATGATTGTAATAAATCACGAGTGCGTACAAAATGAGGCAGTTAATATCAACATCTCATTGGCTGGATGTTTATGAAGTTCGTTTAACGAAGTAAATATTACTTCTTCTCTTGCATACAACTCATTCTGAATTTTCTTACTCAATATTTCGAGCGAGAAGACACCTAGGTAGGATATGTTTGGAACACATTTTTGCCAACTCAAGAAATACAAAAGAAAGTAAAATATCTAATTATGTGAATGTACTATTGCTCATTGGAGAGTTTACCTTTGCTCATTTTAAGGTGAGATGTACAGGAATTTGCTTCCAAACTTTCGTAATTGCAACGCACTAAGTATTCTTTTTTAAACGTGCCGTTTTTTTAAAACAAGTTTTTCCGTGTAAGTGATAACTGTGTAGGTACCTACCCAACGTGCTTGTTCAAAAATATTGCAAAGGTAGTATTGTCATATTAAGTTGGCTCTGGCAAAAAAATACTGACAAGTTAGTCTCTTTTACATATTCTTTTCAAAACGATCTCTTTTCACAAGTTTAGCACAGTTCGTTTTACAACAGCCGATAGGGCAGAAAAAAACGACGGCACGAGCAAAAAAGGTCTTGACGTAAACAAACAATGCACGGAAGTGTGCGTAATGTGCACAAAAGGTCGTTGACTCCCACAAAAAATCAGACAATAACTTCGAAAGTCATTCTCTATACATACGTACATTAGACTCAATTTCCTTCGTAACGGCGTGCTTTGCCTTGTCTTGGTATTAGCTGCGTACGTGCGCAGAAAGGAATGCTTTTCACCCAGGCATTCTGCAAGTTCCTTGCCTTCAGACAGCCGCGATGATTTTGTGTTGAGTGGCGGAACTTCTAAGAAAGTGGTGTAACTATATAAGAGAATACTTCTCCGCGTGGTTGCCGTTAAAAATCGTCGTTACTAATTGCTTTTTCTGGAGGTAAAATCTCCTCAAAAGGTGAAGGGGGAGATTTACGGTGCCTTAGAAGTACTACACGACCGAGGGCTGTATGACTACAGCTCACAGAGGAACTGGAATCTTCCGGAATCCGGCCCGTAAGTGGCCCATGCACGTCACGAATACGTCACGTTTTACCTGACCATGTTTAACCGGAACTCAAAGGTGCCAACAAACGGTCGTATGTTCTTAGTATAGCTCGTATGCTACGCTTTATGCTCTTAGTCCAGTGATGGTTGCCATCACCTCCACATTCCACATTATCCACCCCCGGGCACTTCTATATTTACTTATCGATATATTAAAATATGGAGAGGAAAAGTGTTGGACTGACCCTTAACCTCCAATGCTTCTTGAGCCACGTAATAACGCGTACTATAAAGAAAATACTATAAAATAACTCCTAACCAACTCCATAAACTTAATAATACCTTTACCACTAATGTTTATACTTCTTATTATACTAATCTTTATTACTTCTTATTTCAGGTTTATTTAATTTTTAAATTCTCCCTTGTCTAAATATTTTTGCAAAGGGGCAAGAATATATATGGATGGCTAAACCTTAGCTTCTTTTCATTTTGAGTTATGCTTTATTTAATAATTCAGTTATTTATGGAATACTTCAATAAAATTCTCATTAAGTGTCCTCGCGTTGGATGGATTTTACTCCTAGAACAATTGTACAGCTTCTTTCCGAAGTGGCGTATCTCCAAGAAATATAAACCAGCAAGTGTGGCTCGGGCATCAACTGATGTCACTGCAATGCCTCTACCCTGGAGGTCCTAAGGTTCGAGACCTGACGGTGGCAGGATTTTCGACACTGGCTACAAAGCTAGGTCGAATTCAACTGCTGTCTGGAGCATTATTCTAGCGGCCAGTTGCTCTGATCGGGTTTCTACGATTCTTTATATTTCTGCCGTGGTATCTACGATTAACACCACGTGAATGCCAGAGCAGTACCCTAACAAACGGGCAGTGGATCGCGCGTGTTCTTTCCTTCCTCTTCGTTGTCGTATCCCCAACTCTTACACATACATACATAAATATACATACACACACACGCACACGCACACACACTCAAATGCACTACATTTCCACATTTGTCGTGAGGCGCGTCGGGAGCGTAGAGCTTGTTCCGGCTGGGGTGTGCTGGTGGGAGATACCTGATTAGGGAAATTTCCCGTAGGTCGGCGCCGGATTTCGCCATTCAGCCTGGGAAATCACCGTCCCCTCCCGCGATAAAATCATCCATTACACTTACGGGACTTCCTGAGTTGGCGCGCCTGAAATCACTAGTCAGTCAATCCAAGAAATACTGGAAGGCAAAGTATTCAAATACAGCTGTATAGCTGAAGACAGGGTCCAACTGTTTTAGGATACCTTTTACAAGAAACTCCTTTTTTAACCACAGTATTTGGCCACATGGAGGGGAAGCGTCTTAAGTACTTGGCACGCACTACTTAAGTACTTGGCACGCACTACTTGAACACAAACGGAAATTTTGTTACATAACTCCTGAAGCAAGCCTTTACAATACCCATACTTTTGCTTACACACAGTGCGAGTATACCAAACAGGCTGAGCAGGCTGCAGCCTGAGGCGCGCAATTTTTGGAGACGAACGAATTTCAGCGGATTCAAAATTTCATAAGGCGAACTTTTGAATGCTTTTATACAAATATTTATTTCCATATTTATAGCAAAAGAAAGTGTTAATTAATGAAATATATATATATATATATATATATATATATATATATATATTTCATTAATTATATATATATATATAATTATATATATAATATAATTATATATATATATATATATATATATATATATATATCTGTATATATATATATACAGATAAAATTAATACAAAAAATATCGTATATTTATTAAATCAATATCGTGGTGAGAATTATTTATACGTATAATCAATTATTTATACGTACACAATACTTGCGTCAGTTAGAAATATCGTACAACAATTTTTTATTGAAAATATTATAAATAGCTTTAATGTTTAAAAAAATCAAATTAAAAGGGCGCTAAAACAATTGACAGCCTAGGGTGCTTATAAGTCAAAGTCAGGCACTGATTAAACAAACTTTATGTTGAATAAATACGGTAGTGTAAAAATATAGGAAATTTGATGGAATAATTTTTAAAAGAGCTTTGCTTAAAATAATTTGTGTTTAATAATATGAATGAAATAAAATTTATTAAGCAAGGTATGTGACACAGCATTGTCATATTTGTTCCAGTACACCACCTTGCAGAGGAATAAACAGACATACATTTTCTCTCTGAAACTATTTCTTCACTGATAACACAAAATTTTCTTCTAGCCATCCCTTCGCAATGGTCACATTCACTACTGGTGGACATGGAATTCCCTCCCAGTCATGTACGAAGCATATTTGAGACGGAAGAAATAGTTCCCTGATAATGGTGTACGGGAAAACCATGTTTATCTACAACTTGCAACATTCGTAATCCTCCAAGAGTCCAGTACTACATCGTGCATAACTCAAACTAGTGGTGCTAAAACAGCACGTACTTTTTCACCCGTATTTCATGTAAAGTATCCCACCAAATTTTGCCGGGCTTCATGTAAAGTACCCCCCAAATTCAAATAACGGTTTCAAATTCAAGGGGTCGCAATATCAGCCAGATCGATTGAGGTATATCCATTTTGGAAAAAATCGGCTGAGGGGTTTAGCCGCTAGCGTCCACAGACAGACGTTTTGCCGTCATTCGATTTTTCGGTATCAAGGGCGCACAAAACATGGATTCTGTCTACACCATGTGATAGGTATTTTTTTCTAAATTTAGCAACTGAATTACCGACGTTTTCAATACCAGGGCACTGTAATTAGATTGTTTGTTAGTTGTAACTGTCTAATAAATTTTCTTCTTCTTCTTCTTCTTCTTCTTCTTCTTCTTCTTCTTCTTCTTATTATTATTATTATTATTATTATTATTATTATTATTAAAATGATTCCATTAAATTTAAAGGCAGTTAATTTTAAAATCTCTTTATATTTTCATTTGCTCAAATCGTACAACGTTTCGACGTTAATATTTCTTGACATTTTCAAGTACAGAAAAAATAGTTTATAAAAAAATATCAGAATAAGTTACATTTTCCTAGGTAATTATTTGTTCAAAATCCTTGAAGCTTACTTAGAGCAAATTGATTCGCATAAATATTTAGAAATCAATGTAAGAAAACGTTTTACATTAAACCCCACATTCACAAAACGACGAGAAATATCATCGTCGAAACGTTGTACGTTTTGAACAAATGAAAATATAAAGATATTTAAAAAAATAACTGCTATTAAATTTAATAGGAACATTTCAATAATAATATCTTGTAATACGAGTTTTTCTCCAGAAAATTCTCTTTTTTTTTCGCAGCATTACATAACTGTTTCGCTACTCCATAGCGAGAAAGTTAGGTGTGTTTTATACTTTTTCCGCGTCCGCCAAAGAGTTATGTTGCTTATGCTGTAATCTTTACAATTAAATATTTCTGGACACCCTATTTTATATTTCGTGTGTACCCTAACTTTGTATCACAAATTGTCAAAAGCATTCGAAGTATTAATTTCAGTGAATAGCTTGTTCTATTTTTTAAACAACGTTGTAGAATGTTACGTGCGCACCCAAAAAATTGTTAACTATTTTGTAACAAACTAATGTACTACATTTAAGTCAATTTTAAAAACATTCAATAAAATGGTTGTGAAAAAAATTGTTCGCTATCGTACGTGAAATTTATTTTAAAATAAATTTATATCTACATATATATTTTATTTATTTCAAAAAAATTAAATTTTCAGATTGAAAAGATTTAGCTTCATTTTTAAATTGATTTGTGTTTCCTATGTTCAATATTTCAATATAATGGAGAGGCCCTATGGTTTGTTCACAATTAGGGCTTAAGAAATGAATCCGCCCCTAGTCACGCGCGCTTTCGAGCACACAGCTGCAGCGCCTCTCACCGGGAGGTCCTAGGTTCGAGTCTGACGGCAGCAGGATTTCCGACACTAGCTTTCCAGCTAGGTCGAATTCAGCCGCTGTCTGGAGGAGAATTCTAGCGGCCGGCTGCTCTGATCGTTAGTTTTCCGTGGTTTCTCCGATCAACACCAGGCGAATGCCGGAGCAGTACCCTACCAAACGAGCCACGGACCGCGCGCGATCTGTCCTTCCTCTTCCTTGTCCTATCCTCTCCCCTTACACACCCACTTACACATGCTTTACACTACCACTACCACATATTCCGGGAGACCGGTCGGGAGCTTAGAGCTTGTCCCGACTGGGGCAGTGCCCCACTGGTGGGAGAGTCCCGGTTAGCTGGGAAACCCCGCTAGCCGACGGTAGGTTGGCGCCGGATCTCGCCATCCAGCGGGGAAAGATCACTGCCATTTCCCGAGGGGAAAACATGCACTACGCTTACGGGACTAATGACCAAAGCCGTTGGCGCGCCCGGAAACACGAAAAAAGCAATCAATCAATCAATCAATCGAGCACACAGCCTGTGATGTACTCTGCTCAGAGGCTCTTCCGCTCCGCTGTGTTCCGCTGGCGCCCGGGGCACGCGGTGTCTTGGCGAGTGGTACCGCGTGCCGCCGCCGCCGCTGAACGTCGCCACTGCCGTTATTTACCGAAGACGCGCGGGATCCTCCATTGTAACGATTATCCGCCGGCGCAGCTGCTATGCAACCTGTGATTTAGTGGACGATGAGCCTGTTATGCGTAATTTATGAGATGGTCGTTGGGTAGCAATAATACTCGCAGCGGCGGAGACGGTGACGGTGGAAGTGGTGGGAGATGGTGGTGGCAGATATTGAAGGTGAGGCTGTAAGGGACGGATGTGGAGATATATATTGAGGTGGTAGTGGTAATGGGGACTTGAAGATGCCATTGATGGTGGAGGCGGTGATGGTGATGGCGGTCGCAGAAGCTGAGGTTACTTAAGTTGAGGTTGTTTGTGGAGATTGAAGGCTATTTATTGATGCGTGGCGCCTCAAGTACAAAAGTCATTAGATCCGTGACTAATATGTGTAATATCCCGTGGGAAGACGGTGTTCATCCTGGAATGTGAGATCCGGCGGCGACCTATACTTAGGTATGCGAGGTTCTCCTCCTGTAAGTATTTCTACCAGCGGAGTACTGCTCAATCCGGGATAATCTCTACGCTCCCGACTGCTGTCTCGACGTATATGGAAGAGTGAGGAAGGAAAGATCGCACGCGGTCTCTGGTCCATTTGTTAAAGTACTGCTCCGGCGACCGTCTGGTATTGATCGGATAAACCAAGAGATCACAGAAATACTGGTAGTATTGGTATAGGTGGAAATGAGAATGACCGTTGGTAGTAAGGGCGTTGATGTTCTGGTAGTAGTTAGGTTGAGGCAGCTGTACATCAGCAAAGGCAATGGCGGATGAGATAGTAGTGACGCTGTAGATACAAAAATGGCGTCCACGTTTGGAGCATCGATGGTGCTGGAGTCTTGTGCGGTGATTGCAGCGCTGGTGCAGGAGTAACGTCGGGGGAGACGACATGGGTGGCAGGGTAGTCGGAGGGGGGAGAGGCGAGGGGTGGAGCAAGCGGTGGGAGTGATATGGGAGGAGTTGCCTGGGGGAGCATCGCCGGACCTTCCTGTCTCGATCCTCGGGCGTCCTATCTTCTGGATCTCGCTTGCTTTGGCTCTGATTTATGCCACTCGAGGACAAAGGCTCGGTGGGCAGGCGAGCGGGACGTCGAACCCGGGGCTACTGAAGCTTCATCGAGAGTTTGTGGAGGAATTAGGATCGTGCTGCCTAGGGCGTGGAAACATGGAGATACGGAGCCCCTTGCGGCTGATGAAACAACTGTAGGCGCTTTCTCTGTAACAACTAAGATGAAAAAGCCTTAATTAATTAAAATAGATTCAATTGTTTCAATACACAAACGAATGAAAATACTTCTTTACAAATTTGCAATACAAATGTATCAATTTATTCGCTTAAATTAATTCATAAATTAATTAATAAAAATGTGGATTGTTTTTAATGTATTACAATTTCAAATTGTATTTTTCAAGAGTCAGTAATTGTCTAATTGTAAAATGTTGATTGTACAGCCTACAATCGTACTATTATGTTTGTAGTTTACTGCTGTAATGTTTGTGGCTTTTATTTTAGAAGCTCTAGCTCTTCTCTATACACGAAAGGAGAAGACCGAAACGACGATAGAAATTGCGTCAACGAATGCTGGAGAGTCCTGTACTCATTCACGACAGAACGTGAGCGTGTGTTAGTACCAGGGTAGGAGGGTAATGGAATTTTACATCAGGACTGATTCACATGAATATTGAATTGAAGATAAAGTTTCTTCCTGACCTTGAAAAAAAGTAGGGAGATGTGAATTCATAAAATCGACTCAATAATGCAGGTAAGAAAATAAAGTGACCATCGAAGTACAGCTCTCATCCAAGATATGGCACGCCAATCGCTAGCGGGCAATGTGGTTAAGATCATTTCTTCTCCATTCGCCATTAACTGACCTACGAATTGTCGTGCACTAAGTAAAAGTATTTTTGTATACTATCATTATAAACGACATTTTTATATTACAAGAAATCTTTCATAAAATGGCACTTTACGGCACAAATGGTAACGTATGAACATTGTACGACATGAATAATTGCGTCATCATACATTCAGTCAATCACAGTGAGAGAATCGTGTGGAGGTAGTGGTGAGCGGAACAGCCGACCTCGTTTTCTCGCACAAGTGTCAAATACCTGAGACGTCATAAGAATGTTGTTTTGCACAATTAAGTTTGTTTCTCTTAGACATTTATAATGCTATTATACAAAAAGTAGCGCATGCAATTCGTTTATATTGTTTCTTTATTGCATTCGTATAAATTTGAAAACTCGCTCCAAAGTCGCTCATTTTCAAAACATGTATTTATGCAATAAAGGTTGGTATTATAAACTAATTACATAAATTACTAATGTAGTATGGTTACACATGTAGCTTCTCTGATCAAAATTTAGAATAAACGTACGTCTGAATACCAAGTTTGTGTCTTTCTTCATGTGTATATTTAGCTTACATCTATTTATTAATGATAATTGCAAATTTTGAAATTAGAGGGTCAGATTTGCCTCTGGTGATCACTCACCCGCAGATTTTTGAATTCAATTCACACACGAGACAATTCATTCGTGAAGAAGAGTTCTACCTGGCCGTACGTCATAGAAAACTGCACATAAAACATGGAAAATGAAAACGAAGACATTTACGTTACATGTAGAAGTGAATATACATAACCTCAGTTTGTGAGGGGGAAATTATGAATACAGTTTTAACGTAAATTGACCTCAACATTTGTATAAAATGTATTTTTATGAAATACCTAGTAATGCGTTTCCTGTGTTCAATTTTCTGTAATTTCATGAAGTTGGTTTACCCTTCCCTATTTGTGATCTTGTCATTGGCCCGGGGAATAAGCCGCATGGGCGAAAATCCGTCATTCACGTCCTTCGTCTGACAGCCCTGATCCCCTCCCCACTTCTCTCCGTGGAGAGTCTACAGTTTGTCATAGCATATGTTTGATCGTTGTGATGTCGAGGTAGCATCTCGAAGTTAACCATCGGCCCAGTAGTCCACGCGCAGCTTCTCTCTCGTGTATGCTTTGCAGGGAATGAAAGGAAACGGGAATATAATTAAAATTCATGAGAGTAAATACACACACACACACACACACACATATATATATATATATATATATATATATATATATATATATATTCAACACACACACAT
Source organism: Teleogryllus occipitalis (assembly GCA_011170035.1). Lineage (NCBI taxonomy): Eukaryota > Metazoa > Arthropoda > Insecta > Orthoptera > Gryllidae > Teleogryllus > Teleogryllus occipitalis. The sequence continues at coordinate 20,290 of BLKR01015936.1, forward strand.
ATATATGTTCAACCGAGGCAGAACAAATGTGCGAGGTGGGTGGAGCAGGGTATGGCAGGGAGGGAGGGCGAGGCGAGAGAGAGAGAGAGAGAGTGAGAGAGAGAATGTTTGGATGTAGTGCAAACCGCTACAACTGGCACGAGCCACCACTGCTTGATACTTTCGAAACCTGAACCGTATGCACTCTCCAGGCACCCGATCTTCCTCTTGCCTCCAGCGCAGCTCAGCTCGGCCTGTTTTCGCGTGTTTCCCTCGCCCGCTACTTCCATCCCAGTCGCCGTCGTCGCCTCCATCGCGCCGCGTTGCGGGTGCCGCTGGGATCTGCACTCCCGCTTAATTAACACAGCGCGGGAGACCGTTTTCATTTGTCTTCTGGCGACAGAGGCGGCGCGCAAGCCGGTGGTGAAGTGAAGGCAGAGGCAGCAGCTACCATAGGGGTGACCACAGTACCTGATTAATGTCTTACGACGAAGCACAGCCAAAGATGAGACACCCTAAATAACACGGAAATACTAAATACACGTATTAAAAAGTACTACGAAAATGAATGATAGTCTTTACAATTTAAAACTAATATTTATGTGTTTCAAATACTTATGAATAAATATTAAATTTCATTCAAAAAGTATTTGGACGCCCCTATCGAGTGAAGGACCTCTGCACGTGTTTACTCGTCGTTACTTAACGTACGTTACTTAACGTCCATCCCTGACAGGGCTATGTCTTACGGGGTGACCAAATTATTCGGTTCCCTAGTTAATGGGAAATATTGAAATGTGTACTCAAAACTATCACGAAAATGAACAATAAACTCTGCAATTACAAAAACTAATTTTAAAGTATTTGTGAACGAATATAAAACTTTGTTCATAGTATTATTTTTACTGAGGGGGTTGTCTATATTGAGTCCCAAACTAATCGAAGAGAACTTTTCAACCACCAGTGGCAATGGTTTCGTTCGCTTGCCGATTTAATCGTTGAGTGACACTGCGAAGGAGAATACTGTTGAAATATTCCATCCCTGTAACAGGTGACAAAGTAAAAACGAGCATCTGAAATATCCCATCAAAAAGCATTCCAACTCCTCGTCCTCGCGGATTCATTCTTACAGAATAGGCAAGGAAATAACGTGATAGAATGTCTCTTCAAAATCACTAGCTAACGTAAACAGAATGTCCCTTCAAAATCACGAGCTGGTAAGAGAATTGGGACATTATCATTGAATTGCGAGCTTCGTTACAACTTGAAGTTTTGGAAACGAAGCTCACGATTGGATAGTAGTGTCCCCCCGTCTTTTCAGTTCGTGATCTTGAAGGACACTGTTATAGTTCAAGTATAGATGAGAAATTGGGAGCCCGACTAGTGGTATATGCTGAGCATATCGTTTGAACATTTTAATCGTTGAGAGATGCCGCGAAGGAGAATCAAGCCGAAAGGTGACATATCGCAAAGTGCAAGCGAGCTCTTTAACAAATCGCGAATTGCGTTTCATTCATGCAGCAAAAATTTATTGATATAGGTCAACTTCTATATTCCGATTAGAACAGAATGTCCCTTCAAAATCACGAGCTGGCAGGGGATGGGGACATTGTCATCGAAACGCCAGTTTCGTTTCGACTTAATTTTTTGGAAATGAAGCTCACGATACGATAACAGTGTCCCCCCTCTATTTTCAACTCGTAACAGTAATAGACACTCTGTTTTAATCGAAGTGTAGATGAGAAATCGGGAGCCCTACTGTCGGTATATGCTAGGCTTATCGTTTGAACATTCATTTAACCGTTGAGTGACGCCGCGAAGGAGAATAAAGCCGAAAGGTGACACGTGGCAGAGTGCAAACGAGCGTCCTAACAAATCACGAGTTGCAGGTATATCACTGCGTGAATCGCGATTACCGTCATGCAGCAGAAATTTATTGATAGAAATCAACTTCTATTTTCCGATTTAAACAGAATATCCCTTCAAAATCACGAGCTGGCAGGAAAATGGGACATTATCATTAAATTGCTTGCTTCGTTACGATTTAAAGTTTTAGAAATTAAACTCACGATTGAATAATAGTGCTCCCCTATCTTTTTAGCTCGTGATCTTGAAGGACACTGTTTTAATCCAAGTATAGATTGGAAATTGGGAGCCCGACCGATATGCTGAACATATCGTTTGAACGTCCATTTAACCGTCGAGTGACGCCGCGGAGGAGAAGAAAGCCGAAAGGTGACACGTCGCAAAGTGCAAACGAGCGTCTTAACATAACGCGAGTTGCAGTTCGGTGGCTGCGCGACCTATTGCGGCGGCATGTCGCGGGGCGGCGGGGGAAGTATTCTTAGCCGATATGAAGGCGCGCGATTCCTGCGCGGTCGCTGCGCGCTCCTCACGTGCGCAGCCGCCGCCCCCGGCCGCGTGTCACGTGGCGTCCCTGCGCGGCGCAGCGGTCGCGGAGGCGGCCGGCACGGCAAGGCCGCGACCGAGGAAGCCCTTAGACTCAGGGGCGGATGCAGCCGAGCATTTGGATGGATTGATTGTTAGTGGTTCCGGACGCGTTAACTTATGAGGTCATTGGTCCCGTAAGTGTAGGGCATGCTTTTTCTTAGGGATGTGGCTCTGATCTTCCTCCGATGGATGACAAGATCCGGTGTCGACCTACCGTCAACTAGCGGGGTTTCCCCTCACCAGGTATCTCCCACCAGCGCGTCACCGCCCAGCCTGAACAAGCTCTAAGACTCTGACTGGTCTCACGGCATGTGTGGTAGAGTAATGCATGTTAGTGTAAGTGTATGTGTGTGAGAGGTGACGATAGAACAAGGAAGAGGAAGGAAAGATCGCACGTGGTCCGTAGCCCGTTTATTACTGAACTGCTCCGGCATTCGCCTGCTGTTGAACGGAGAAACCACGGAAAACTACCGATCAGAGCAGCCGGCCGCGAGAATTCTCCTCCAGACAGCGAGTGAATTCGACCTAGCTGACAAGCTAGTGTGGAAAATCCTGCCGCCGTCGGGACTCAAACCTAGGACTTCCTGGCCAGACGCACTGCAGTGCCAATCATTTGGAGGAGAGGGGATCATAGATTTTTGTTAAATAATGATCACATTTGTTATTGTACTGTATATTATTTTTGTAGTGTACATACGATACTATACAATAATATTTCTAAACAATTACGTAATTCTAACATAAATGAATATTTAAATATATTTTGCCAAATGTGACGTCCCCTCCTACGCGAATGCTAATTTCAAGCGTAATTCACGTAGGAGAAGGTGTCACGGGGAAAGATCAGAGCGGCCGAAGGGGAAGGGAGTTAAGAAGTACACAATCATGGCAATTATGAATTAACTGTGACTTTAATTTCCAAATTATCCGAAGATCACCGTATTCTGAAGAAGGGAGAGAGATGATGGAGGAAGAGAGAAACGTAGTGGAGCAATAACGAGGATGTCGAGCGCACTCATGTCGGCGTTCTGCTTCTCACCATCGCCTCCAACTCTCCGGCGGGTGTCCCGTTGCTGGCTTCCATCCTGGAGTCCTTGGTTGAGGGCGGCTGCGGCACGACGTTGATACACACACACTGCAGACGGGGAACTGCCTCCTCGATGGTTTGGGTGGTGCCTTTAAATACCCGCCCGCTCATTCTGGAATCTTCCGGAGAGCGTTGTTTTTCAGAGGCTGAAGCGGATGTTTTTCCTGATTGCCGATGTCCTTCCTTCGTGTTATGTTCGGGCCGCATGGTGATGAAATATTTTGTAATAGTTTTTAATTTCTTACCGTGATGTCGTAATGTTTAATAATAAATAATAATATTTAAATAGGCTCATCACACAAATATAGAAAGGTAAGAAACGAAAACCGTATACGTTTTGGATAGGGGCTATGGCCCCCTTGCCCCCCCCCTTGTGGATCTGCCACTGCTTGGACTCAGGGGTAGCGATGGCAGAAAACATCGATGTTTTTAAAACTATATACTAAAAAAACTAATATTGACCTGTTAAGTATCTCATTAGAACCAGTACATTTTACTTCTATGATTTATGAATGAAAGTCAATAAGTGGAAAAATCTCAAAACACAGTGTTCTTTATTTTTTATTTATTTCTTTACATTCCATAAATATATTTCTTGTACGTGACCAAACAATGAAAGCCGACCGGGTGCTGAGATCGCTAAGGCAGTAGTGTCGTAGTGATCTCGGAACAAAGGGTCGCGGGTGCGAGTCCATGGTTGTATTTGTGTTCGTCCTGTCACGCCTTATCAGCACCATTTCGTTTCATCTTCATAGTTACGATAATGTTAACTTCAATAGTGGTCGCTAATGACCTAGATGTTGATGCGACCTTAAATAACAAAAAAAATGTATAACTCATTTAATTAAGTACTATGTAAAAAATGGAATCAGGATTAGAATATATCACCTGTTTTAACACATTTAAATCATCGATATTTTAAAATCGTTGTTTTGGTAGATGTTTGCATCGACATCTGAAACCTTCTGCTGATGTACCGAAGTATCGATGTATCAACATTTTGGTAACATTTCCCAACACTACTCAGGGCAAGGAAGAAAGGGTATGAAGTAACAAGATGAGCCACATCGGCCGCAGAAAGTCTCACGGTTTTCGTAAATCTTATTACCTCGATTTTTTGTGGAAGTGTAGCTGTTCTTGATGGTGTGATGTTGTGGCTAAAAGAGATGCAGACATGAACTCTACACACAGTTTATTGACACGTTTTTTACAAGAGTCAATGTAAAACTTCTAGTGTCTTCCCCAGACCGCTAACCGCGATCGAACAACTCTTGTTTAACTACCGTTTGAAAGCTCGCCTCACAAGTATCGCGTCAGTGCGACTGATTGTCACCTGTGCTAACACAATACGCACCACCTTGGATGTAAGTTTGGCGCATAACGCGAGGTTTCGAAGATTAAGATCCGCTGCCAAGGTTGAATTTTTTTCAAAAGCTTTAACAAACAACATTATAAAAGAGAGTAAAATTGTACATGAAATACTATAATTTCAAATTTAATTTAACATTCAATACACAAAAATATGTTAAAAAATTGCACCGAAAATTTGCTACCCCTGCCAAAGCTTGCACGTGGCTAGGTTTGCCTATTCATAAATCCGCAACTGGCAGTGGCTTATATTGTCCCGTGACCACATATGATCCCCTTTTCTTTCAGTCTTCTTTCTTATTCTTTGTCTTCTTCTTTCCATCAAACATTTTTATTTACCTTCCAAAGTTTAGGTACAATTCAAAAGAAAGGTTTTTGTACTTATATTTGTTTTTTCCTTCTAATTTTCTTCATAATTTCTTCTTCTAGTACCTGACTTTTATATCCTTGACATAATGTTTTCAAATGAGTTTCAGCGAAGTGATATATTACTTTAACCTGATACTAGCAATTGATAAGTTATTTGTAGATTGTTTCCGCGAATGTATAATATATACTTATGTTTTGAATGTGAAATCATGTCAGTTTGTTTCTTTTCACAGGTTTATTTATAATTGTCACGATAGAGACTCTTTGGATTTCACGGAATGCTGTGAAAATGGCGGTGGCAAAAACATCTCGTGTTCCTGGGTGGATGCAACGCAAGAGATGCAAGAGAAATGCTGGTTGTGGAATTGGTGGAAGCATTCCTTCCTGGCTTTGCAATTCGATTTTGAACGTACTCATGCAGATCCAACATGATTTCTTTTATATAAAAGCTTCAGACACGATTGCTGTAAATTATCATTTGTTGTTTTAAAAAAATTCATAACAATAGTATTATGTATTAAGTTAATAAAATTGAAATGAAATAATAAATAAAATATTTCCCCTTTTCTCGTATACGTCCGTACACTGGGTCATCTCGTTTTAAATAAAATTACGAATCCACGAAGGTACTCAACTCAGTGCCCCATTGAAAAATACAAATACAATTTAATATTACACACTTTTTCTTTACATTTGAGGACTTTAAATATGATTGTTGGGAAATTCGGCTACTGGTAATTTACATATTGATATTTCATATTAGCTGTAAATATCGTACAAATTAGTAGTATTATAGAGCATAAATAATAAAAATCTTACTATTGACCTGGCTACGTTCTGTCTATGCGATATCGACAAAAATATTGTGTTCAAAAACTCGAATCTGCTTGGCTCCTGAGTATTACTCATTTTTTACTTCCATGATAAATACGTTGAGTGTACGTGAGATATGGGAAAAATAACAAGAAGTGCGTTATGCAAACAGGCAGACAAAAGGCAAATACTTCATTTCCCCCTTTAGTTAAAGGTGGTGTTATTGATAGTCGCTTCCCTCGAGTAAAATGCTAAATAAATTTTAATTACCACGCTCAGTAATGGATTGTATCGATCTAGTAGTTGTCGACGGAACTACACATAATAAAAAGTAGATTTCAACAAGATAGATCACCTACACGTTCCCGCCACAGAAGAAAAGTTAAGTGAATAATAGCTTCCGTCTTTAGAGTGGTTAAATTGGTTTTAATTTCTGAAATTGTATCTTCCATCATTTATCATTGGAATGCAAGGAAATGAATACAAAAACACTATTCCCATTTTGTAGGCAATAATAAACTGTTATGTTTAAACAATTTGCATTATTATCAGCAGACAACAATGGACAAGAAAGAAAACGGAATTTCCATTGTACTGAGTTGTTCTAATGTACTGTGTACCGTGTACCGTTTAATTTCTTTCCCACCAAGTATAATACACATAAATGAACAAACATTGAGATATCATCTCTTCCACAACTTGTCTTTATAAAAACCGTTCAATAATAATCACGTCCTCGATGAAGAAAAAACAAGAAAAAAAACAAGCACAAGACATAAACATTCGCCACTTCTCATGATGTGTTTATTATTTAATTTTCTGTTTTAATATGTACACTATATATGTACACTAATATATGTACACTAATATATGTACACTAATATGTACACTTGCATTCCTTACTCTCAATAAGAGCAGAATATTATTTATTATAATATTTAACAACATAATTAGTATCAATAATATTCATTTCATATTATTTTATGAAAGCGTATTTGTTTGTGCACCTTATTTGTTTTTGTCGTTTCTCACGATTTGGTTCTATATTTCAAAACGTTATATCTCTTACAATTCTTCTCTCATTATTTCATATTCACAACTGTAATAATTAACAATTGTCCTTCGTTTTCTTATATTAATATTTGTAATTCAATGTTTTATTAACGTATTTATATTGTAATTAACTTTTACCTATTATAGATAAATTAATAAAAGAACTTCATGTCTGCACCACCACAGCCGCCTTCAAGTGTCTCCAAGCTTCTTCACGATCATCCAGTGCAATCCAAGTCTCCTTTCTCGTCAATTATCTCCAGTCTCCTCCTATGCCATTGTACCTCAGGTTCAATCGTTCTCCATCATTTTCTGTCTAGTGCCTCTGATCGGGAGGTTCAGGGGTTCGAGTTCCAACAGTGGCAGACTTTTCGACACTAGCTATGTAGCTAGTTCAATTCTACCGCTGGAGGAGAATTGAAGCGGACGACTGCCCTGTTCTCTGGTTTTCCCTCCTTTCTCCTATCAACTCCAGACCAGTGTAGTACCCTAAAAACGGGACACGGACCACGCGCGATCTTTCCTTTCTCTTCCTTGTCCTATTCTCACTCCTTACAGTACTGGCAGCGTATAAGCGACTCTGACAGTTCGATGCGCTGTTGCCACGCCAATGCCACTACCCAAATGAGAGATAAATAAAAAAGTATAAACACTTAAGGACAGGCGATGAAACGTCTTGATATCATGTTCAAAACCTTCGCCACAACCGAACCTTATTGCCTCCAAACAGCGATGAAAACTTGACGCGTCAGCACCGGCTGCCCTAGTTCTCTATTGAGCCTATCTGCAGTGCACTGCAGTGCAGCTGCAACTCTTCCCACAACGTTGTCGAGAGGTCATAATATTCCGCCGTTCACCTTCTCTGCCTCGAAATGTTCGCGTAAACATACAAAAATTCACGATCCTGGCTCTTTAACACTACTCCACGTTTGCGCGACGTATGGGGCGTAGCCCTCACGAATCTCTCGGTCTTGGACCAATGCACTCGGAAGTCACACACTAATTGGCCTGACACGCATCCGCAAAAGCACATTTCATTCGCTCTAATATTGCTGATGGCAGGGACCTGCGCGCTTCTCGAGCGACTTCGTGTTAGTCAGATGAGCGGCAACGCTTATCCCTAGCTGTGAGAAAGTAAACAAATCCTGGCGAGCTGATTGCTTCAGAGCAGGTCACATGACGTATCACAACACGTGGCGAGAGAACTGTCAGGATCGCTTATACAGTGCCAGTACTGACTCATTCACTAGACTACAACACAAAGTGAGAAACCAGCTGGGAGCTTACAGCATGTCCCAGGTCGGGCCGTGCCCCATTGGAGTGAGATAACTGGATGAGGAAAATCCTCAGAAGCCGACGGGTAGTTCGGCACCGGACCTCGTTATTCAGGGAGGAAAGATAAAACCTTGAACAACTCTTACAGGACTAATGGTCTTAGCAGTTGGTGCTCCCGGGTTCACTAATCAAACAATTCAGCTGTTCTCGCTGCCGAATCGTGTTTATCAACCCAACCGACTTGCCCTACAAACGCGTCGCAACATTCCAGCACCCATGATTCCATCCTAGCCCTCTCCAAGTTTCCTCTTCTCCCTCCTGTCCCATGGCTCTCCAGCGAACGCTCTATGTTCTATGCTCGCCGGAAACCTCTCCGCCTTATCTCTTCTCGGTGCCACTCTTTACCCGTCTTCTATACTAATTGTCATGTGTCACATATGATCAAGATACAGTAATATGAACAAGTATGTGCTACGACAGCTGAGAAGCCATCTCGTCCACCTTCAAGAAGAGAATACTTGTGTATATCTTATCTTTAAGTTCCACCTCTGTATAATTAATATAAGGTTCTACATAAAAGTGCATTTTTTAATGCTTCTTCTTCTAAAAATAGTAGAAAATAATGTTGATCTTGTGATCTCATGGCCATGAGGATATTTGGTAACGATTGAAATTTATTATAAACTCTTTTGTTCGTACATATTTACCACATAAAAATAATGTCAATCTGTCATGACATGAAAATCAATAATTTAGAAACAGCTTTTTATTTATTATGTTAGAATACCTGCTTTAATATTGATTTTCATGTTATATCATTAAATGTCATGTATTTTTGGATCATGTAGACTTGATTCCAGCTCACTGTGATGTGGTATAAGATTTATTTGATGAAATATTATATTATTTTATATCATAGTATTCATAAGTGTATTTTGACCATTTGCTCCTAGGTTGAGCTACAGTAAGTCACAGCTTATATCCCGTTCCAGCTCTAATGAAAATTCAGTCTATATGTAGTGTTAGCTCAAATGAGCAATACTCTTGTATGTTTGCACCCCCTTCCACCAGGAGTGCTGATAAATACTAATAATATTTCGTCATGCTAGACCGCAGCGAAATAGTGCCGCGTGGTGTGATATTTAGCTCTATAGGAGTTTATATAAGGGCCTGCGAGCCCCATTACATTGGCCACTCTCTGTTAACCTGTTTAATATATCGTTTGTCTAGTAATTGGTAATTCTAAATTAAGAGTGAACCCGGCCTTTGATCGTTAAAGTGTTTTTAAAGTGTTTTATGTAAAACGTTCTTTGCGTTGTTGCCCAAATGGGCTTTGATGGTGGCTAAGGGCCACATATAGGTATAGCATGACTTTGGATTCTTTGATATTTTGAGTGTATTAGTGTAATAGCATTCTTTATGAGTTGTTAAAAGTGAAATTAACTGGTTGTTTTTCATTGCAGAAGTGTTGACCGCTGTGTAATGTGTATGCAGCCCTAATAAGTCGCTTTGATTGCGCTTTGGGCGTGTATTTGACAAGCTCCTAAAGTTGAGCTTTGCTTATTGTTAGAGGCCCGTGAGGTGTTTGACACTGTGGCGTCATGGAGAAAGACATTTGCAAGTATGTACAAGTTTATTTACACGTATGTACAATAACTAAATTCTGCTCCGAAACTACACACATTTGAGTATTTCCCTGTGGATATCCCACATAGCTAGGGAGGCCCCGCCTCCACTGACGCTTCTCCCGCGCCACTACCGTGACCTCGTCACCCGTGCAAGAGGCACGACACGCTCCAGCCTGGGCGTAAAGTTTTGCGCATCGCGCGAGGTTTCCAGAACAAAAACAAACAAACAAACAAACAAAAAACAACGTGTGAGCTCGTCGACTCGATTTTATACCTAGAGTGTAGCCGTCACGTGACCGTCCTTGGTGTAGGAGGGAGGCTCGCGTCTACCACGTGACATTCCAGGTCAAGCTGGCGTCCACTTGGTCTAAATATATCCCAACGCCGGGGCACCAAGGCTATTCATCCCGCAGGTATGCGATACTTCCGCTCCTCCCACCCACGGCCGCCAACGTGACGCTACAATAGGTGCCTTGCACTTTACATAAAGCATCCGAGTATTGTCGGTTGCAGAATCTACGTATGAAACCAGTGTGTATTTTGAATGTTGCAGCTTTTGGTTTTTTGTGTAGGAACACACAAAGACGAAACGAGTGGGTCCGTACTGCCGTACGAGCAGTGACCGTTTGAATTGGAGCCCATCATATGGCCCCGTGAACGACATAGTTTCGTCGTTCGGGCGATGCCGCCATTAAGGTCGCGAGATCGGCCTTCAGGTGGCTTTTAAAGCACTGCTGCAGGTGCAACAACTGCAAGAGAAAGGCAACCAGGTTGTTAAAGTTAGTGTTTTGTAAAAAGAATCCACAGTCATCTTTGAATAATGTCAAGTTATGAATTTGGCAAAGAACCTTCAGTGTTTTTCTGGCGTAGCACCTATTGTTTAATGAAAGAGTCTCAAGGGATCTCTTTGACATTTTGTTATATATATTGAGTTTCTGCTCTCCTAAAGTGGATTTTGCAGAAACATCCTGCAACAAAGTAATTCTGTGTAAATTATAAAGATTTATTATTTATTTTCATTTTGTAAAGAGGCACTTTATTTGCCTGACAACTTTGCGTGTATTTTGTAATTCTGTATGATTTCTCTTTCAGCGTAGGGAAATATATTGTAATATATGCATGAATGTTTTAAAGGCAGCAGCCGCTAATGCTAAATTTTGTATTGTAACTTGCTGAAATAAATGTTGTATGTGAGCTAATTTTGGATTGTGCATATCTTTAACTTAGATAGCTCCAATGAAGGGTGTTCCGGGATGTACCCGTTCCTGGGTCTGCTTTCCTTTACTGAAAGTTGCACTTTCTTCCCGAATAATTCCCATGCCTAGGGTTTTTTATGTTAGGCCCAAAATATTCTCATCAAGTACCGGTTAAAGTTCCTCTCACTTTCAATGAATAGGGTAAGGATGTCAGGAAAGTAGGAAAAATAAAGATTACAAAATTGTTGTTGCGTTTTATTTGGCAACTGGCGACTGTGCATAGTAAATTGAGTTATAGCTTACCTTCGAATTCTAACACTAGTAAACGTGAATTCAACGACATGTAACCGACATCGGTTCCACAAAAAGTAGCGTGTGAATAGATACGAAATTTTTACAGGCTCTTCTTCAGGATTGTTGCAATGTCCTTGCAAAGTTTGGTAAAGATTAACATAACCCAAATGCGGAAAATAAATAATTGAAATAATATGTTGATAGATGGATCGCGTCCTTTCTTCGCCTCTCACTTAGAGCACCTGGTTCCTAATATATTACGCGAGAGGCCAGTAGTGGTCCAGCAAAACTGGTACCCAATTGATTCCCTAGAGGTCCGTAGCGGTGCATAAGATAAAAAAATAATCTAATATCGTTTCTAAAATAAAGTGAAAGACAATTATTGTATTTTATTAAATTTTAACCAATTATTTTAAAAATAATAATCTTAATAACCGTGGTTAATATAAAATTGTTCTTTGCCCTCATTCGTAAGGATTCGTTACGAAGAAAGCCCGGGCAACGCCGGGTATATTGCTAGTCTATTACCCATGCTGCTAACTGCCTTCCTCCTCTTTTTCCGTGAGGATCACCGTCTACCGCCCTTCTACCTACCTCGCCCCAATTGATTGATTGATTGATTGATTGATTAATTGGCGATTCCGAATGCGTCAGCAGCTAAGGTCATTAGTCCCATAAGTGTAGTGGATGCTTTTTTATCGCGGGAGCTGGCGGTGATCTTTCCCTGCTGGATGGAGAGATCTGGCGCCGACCTACGTCGACTTGCGAGGATATTCTTCAACCAGATATTTCCTTCCATCTATGCTCCCGGCGAGGATAAACTCTCAGTTCCAGACTAGTCTTCTGAGAAGTGTAGTAGCAAAGTGAATGTGAGAATCAGACGACGAAGGAAAATTTGCACGAGGACCGTGACGCGTTTGTTAGGTTAAATCGAAGAAATCACGGGAAACTACCGATCACAGCAACCGGTCAATTGAATTCTCCTCCAGACAGGGGCTGAATTCGACCAAGGTGTCTGACTAGGGTCGAACATCCTGCCACCGTAGGGATTTGAATCCTAGGACGCCCCACTCACAGGCAGTGACATTTGATTTCCTGTCACCTTTGCCGGTCGCCACCCCGACCCATTCACCAAGCTCTATCACTCCATTCAGCTGAACCGCCTACCATCCGCTCATGCAGATCCGTCGTGTACGACTCCCCACCCCACATGCCCTATGCCCACGCCCGTCACCGTCGCTCCCTTTCAACTCTCTACCGCCCTGGACTCATTTTTGCCAATGCTTCTGTTACGTACCTAATAACTGACGTCCCGCAACAGTTTATATTCCCGAAGGCGCCCGCGATTCTAGATATTTGCAATATAATTTCAGCTGACGATTCTTTCCACATACTCAACGTCGCATTCCGTTCTCTTTACTCTTGAGGATTGTCAAATAAAACTCTTAAAATTCCAACAAAAAGGAAATATATTGTTTGTAAGCTCTGGTTAATTAATCCATCGGCAAACTGTTGCCTCCTCCGCTTTCGCGGATGTCTTGTTCTGTATTCTTGAACAACCGATTAATTATATCCAATACCTTCCCCAAAATTTCGCCATCTTCTAATCACTTGAAGACGCTACTAAATGGGTACATTAACAAGAGTTTTACTTTAAATACCCTGATATTATCTTCAAGCGGCCATCTCTTTCTAGCTAGCCTCTCTGAAACAAACTTGCCTCCATGGCAACCCATTATATTACTCAATTGTTCGTTCTCTTTCGAGTTGATACACTGGTTAGAAGTTCTATATTTTCATTTCGTAACAGCCTCTTTGTGCACAACTGCTCATTTTCCACGACTACTGGTCGCCCACGTCGTCGCGTGTTCGCGTGTCTCCGCCACCCAAGCCTCCCTCTACTCATGCCTCCCCGCAGCTTACGTCTTCAGGACATCGTTTTCCTGCCGCCCATGCCTCAGCGTCGCCAGTCCTATCTCTCCATCGTCCACGTCTCCCTACCACACGTCGCGGCGACGTCCATGTCTTCCCGAATGCTACGTATCCCTGTCATGCACGTTTCTCTGCTATGCACGTGCCTCCCCATCTCCCATCCTCGGCACCCTTATCAGCTATGCTTCTGTGCCGCCTTCCTTCAACGTCTCCTACGCCTCCCTGAAATCCCCACCGCAAAGATAATTCATTCGAGATCCTCACAGTCCCTGATTTGGTTTTTCTGACGACACATGCATCTGCCCTACCACTCCCCGTCACCCTGACGTCTTCGAGCATCATGTAGCCTAACACTTGTTATCTCCTAGTGTTCTCCACATTCTCCATCTGTCACACACTCTCATTCCCTGCTCTTCTCAGTCGTCCGCTTCCGTCATCCCCTATGTGGATTATGAACAGTATCCGCCCCTAACCACAGCTTTCGCCAACCCCTCAACCACAACGCAAGAGGCGCTCCTGCCGACGCGGTCACCGTCGTTCTCCTCACAGAATAACTCCACGGAGAAGGATATGGAGCGCGAATGGACATAATGGAAGGAGGACGCAACTGGTGGACGTTCGCCTAATAAAGCGAACGCGTGATGACAGCTGGGGGGCCGGCGTGGAATGTCGAGGAGTGTAGGGGCGGGCTGTGACAAAACGCGGGAGCGGGGATAGGTTGTCGCGGCCGCCCGGAGCCAACGTGCAGTGGCAGCTGAGGGGGCTGAGCGGAGTAGTGAGTGAGAGGGTTGGTGCGGTAGGGTAGGTGTAGGTAAGTAAGGGTGAGCATGGGCATGGAGGTGGGCGCATCGGCGGGTCCAAGGATTGACATAGAGAACGCGGGCGAACACGTGGGCGGGAGAGGGTGTGGGGGAGGGCGCGGGGGCGGGAAGGCGGCGTAGGCGGACGGCTCGGGGGCGGAGGCGAGCGTGGTGGTGGGCGTGCAGGCGGGGGGCAGGTGCGGACGAGTGGGTGGTGCTTGTTCGCAAGCGGAGGTCATGGCGCGGTGGCGGGTGCGGAGCCAGACGCGGGTGCGGGGGCGGGGATGGCTGCGGGCATGGTGGCAGTGGTGGACATATGACGGGGGTGGGCGCGTGGGCGAGTGATTGGACGGGCGCGGTGGTGGGCGTGATGGCGGGGCCGGGTGTGGCGCGTGGGAGGGCGCGGTGGTGGGCGGGGCGGCGGAGCCGGGTGTGGCGCGTCGGCGGTCCGTCGTTGGGCACGGGGGCGGAGAAGTGGGCGGGAGCGAGGATACAGCGCGTGGGCGGACGCGTGGGTGGGCGTGGCGGCGGGGCCGGGTGTGGCGCGTGGGCGGAGAAGTGGGCAGGCGCGTGGGTGGGCGTGGCGGCGGGGCCGGGTGTGGCGGGTGGACGGTGCGTCGCTTTACACGGGGGCGGAGAAGTGGGTGGGCGCGTGGGCGGGCGCGGTGGTGGGCGTGGCGGCGGGCCGGGGTGTGGCGCGTGGGTGGGGAAGTGAGCGGACGCGTGGGCGAGCGCGATGGAGAGCGCTGGGGCGGGCGCGGTGGCGGGAACGAGCGCTGGGCGGACGCGGGGGCGTGAGCGGGCGCGGGCACGAACGCGGCAGAGGGGCCGGGCGCGTGGGCGGGCGTGGGGCGGGAGCGGGGGCTGGCGCGGCCGCCGTTCGCCTCACAGAGCGGGCGCGAGGCAGCGAGCGCGGGGGTGGAGCGGACGTACAATTAACGTTCCCTGCGCGAGAGGGCCCGGCAGGCGCTTTGATCAGCGCGGTCGCGGCCGACTCCTCCCCAGCGCTCGCCGTCCTCCGCCGCCGACTCTCCGCGGGAGATCCTTGCGGCGCCGAGTGGATCCGCAGCCACAATCACCTTGTTCGCAACTCCGCTTCGCTGGAGCTGGAGATTTTTTCGCTATCTCGCAAGTTGCTGAGCTGAGCCTTAGTGACAAGAGCACACAGTTACCAAACGGAGGCCTGCGGTACTCTGGTACAGGAGCGTTCAAAAGGGGGGGGGGCAGCTTGTCCCAAACTTAATTGGGGCCCTGAATATTTTTCATTCAAAAGAAATGAAAATTGTTTATTCCTAATCCAAATTTAAAGCTACAAGTTATTTCTGATGCATGGAGAAGTTAATTATATTGATGAATTGGGGGAGGAAGACCTTTTTTTTAAATTACGGGATTCCCTTGGATCTAATGCCCCAGGCCCCTGGTTTTCTCTGGTTTGCTCTGATGTACCGCGAATTAGATATAGAGAAAACGTAAATAAAAAGCGTGCCATTTTGGGCTGAACTGAAATACATTTTGTCTTTAACATAATAGTTTTTGTACTTTCTCGCACCTGTTTACTTAGTATAGAAAAAGTATTGTAATGTTACAAGAAAGTAAAGCGATTTTTCGACAGAAAACTCATATCGTGGGATCCTGATACTGAAAAATAGATTAATCGCTTTCTAATGTGTATTAAATTACTTCCTCTAACACGTTGTACAGTCAGAAGCCACGTTTTGTGAGTTCTTGATATCCAAAACTTGGTTTACGACAAAACATGTGTTCGTTCTTTCGTCCGTCGCCCCGTCCGTCCGTCTGTGAAGAACTCTAAGAGCTAAACCGAAGGCAGAATTTAAACCAAAATTGATACTGCTGGATGGATCTGACGCGATCCTTTGAATTTGAAATTTATATTTTGATTGTTGAGACTACTTTACAAGAAGCCTCAACATTTTAAAAATCTCGTCAAAAATAACTCAACATTTTTTACGTGTATTTAAATTTTGTTCTTGGATAGAAAGAAAAATTCGTGTACGAATGGAGCATGTCTTTCTACAACTACAATATTGAAGATATTTTTTCTTAATAAAATCTGTTCTTCAGAGTCATATCATACAAGGTCTTGCACAATTTTTTGTAAATATGTGTTTTCACTTAATTTTGGATGAAATATGGTAAAGTTTTAAAATATAGTTTCGCAAAAAATAACTTAATTTTTTTCTTTAACCTTTTTGTTCGGTCAGTGCACATATACTGAATAATATGACATCAGCGAAATCATGATTCATTCTTTTGTTATTTCCAAAATTAGACAAATAGAGATTTTTAATACATGTCAACGTCTGCAATCTTTATTATAGGTGTTTTAATGCATAGTTGCATTTGTGGGTACAAGTGCTTCAATAGATTTTTCATGAAGTTTCTCAAAAATTCACTGTCAAAGAACTAAAAATTGTGCATTTTCTGAAACGCTCAAACGACATTTCGACATGTCACTAGTAGCACCATTAGTTTGATTTTGAGACGGATCCTGGCTGTCTTCCCAACAGTTTATTTGAAAACACGTATTTGTTGTAACTCATCCAATCCAAGGTGTCCACACTTTCTGTTGTGTGGCGTCTGCTGTTAGCGCTCGTGCTCTTCGTCTGAAGGAGAATTTAGAACAATTACAATTATTATTCTGTTAATTTTAATTATGAAAAGGGAAACACATCAATTATATGTAAATAAAAATCACAAATATTTTAGTATAATGATCAACTTGAATCTTCAAAATATGGTGCTAAAGAATGTCACGGATTTCCCCTACCAGTTATTTTCGTTACCTCTTTAGTCAGTGCTAACAATTCGGTTTTGCCCACCCGCTTTTCAGCTGTCATCTATCGGTCCCTAAAAGACTTTTTTCACGTTTTCAGATTTTTCCCAGCGTCCCTAATAATAGAATTGGAATGTGACTTTAAAAATATTATAGAAGTGTGAGACCTGGTCATACATGTGAATTTTCATTGAAAAATTGGAATAGTGTTTTAGAAAATGTTTTTGGAGCGTATTTCAAAATTTCAAGTTTCAAAGTTCATTTTCACCCAAAAATTTCAAGTTTTCGAGAAACATCATGAGGAATTATTTGAAGCAATGGTTCTCACAAATGCAAAATTTATAATAAATGCTCGCAAAATTACTTGAAAATTCTGATTTCTTTCAAAACAATAAACATGACATTAGTTAAAGAAGTAATTGTGGATAACGAATTTCAATTGAAGAAATAATGTTTATCTTCAATGTTGTGGTTCTAGGAAGACGCTGAAAAAATCTAACTTTTGTAATTTCGAAAATTTAGAGTTATCAGTGAAAATCGGACGTATGTCATCTTCATTTCTCTTTATTCCTACTAGAAATTGAAATTTGGAGCCATTTTTGAGAAAATTTTCAAAATGTCTCAAGGCCTTCATGAAAACTACTTTCAAAATTTTAAGAATGTTTTTCGAAATTACTGGTCTTTGTGTCGGGACAGATCGACAGGGGAATATTTATTGTGAAAAACAATCTACTAACAGTTTAGATGCTTAAATTATTCGTAGATGGACGGACGTTTAAAAAAAATTGGCGTCAGGAGAACAAGAGTGCATTACCATTAGAAACTCGAAATCGATTTTACATAGCATTACATAACTTTCTCGCGTTACTCTTTATATACGTAGGTATACGAGAAAGTAAAAACGCGTCGAAAACTCAGATCTCTGTTGTTTTCACTATGAATCACTTCACGGATCGTCAAACTACCTTAATATGTTGCATGATATTAGGAAGAACATTAAGAAAATCACACCTTAACTGTTTTGTGCAGTTACGGTTCCAGCAATATATTTATTTTAAAATAAAATTTTGGGATTCAATAGATTCTGACCTATCCGAGACACGCTGCATCCTAGCCAACGTTTGGACCGCCATACTGCGACCTCACCTAGGGAGAAAAGCCTACGATTTCCTTTCGATTTTTTTTAATGCAACTTTTCTTTTAAGTGCTGACTCAAGTTTCTGTGTTATTGCCCTGCTACAGTAATAGAATGTGAAATACGATGAGTTAGGAGCACTGTGGTCCATTGCCCGTATTGGGGCCAGTCGTAGCTGCAAGGGAAGTCTCCGCGGCGCGACAGTCATTGGCTCGCGAGTCACGGACTGCCAATTAAAGTCTAATTGAAGGAGGCTTGTTTCTTGCTCTGCTGATGAAAGTGGCCGCTCGTCCATCATCATTCTCGTCACAGACTGCCCCAAAAGTCTATTCTCATGTGTGGGGTTCCATTCCTCATGTGAGTCGAGTAAGTTATGGACATGAAGAGATGAAGAGAAAAGAAAAAGATTAAATTAATAAGATTTTTAAAAAGCATTTAATATTCTTAGTAGAGCTATATGATTAACTATTAAGTTAGAAGAGGAACTTGATAATGAAGCACTTTGCTCCAAGTAGACAATTTCTCTGAAAAGTTTAGTATCTAGATTGTTTGTACCATTAAATCAAATTTCATTACACATTTTATATTTGAAGAGGCACGTAGAAATGAATTAATTATTGGACCGAATCTTTTAACGTTCGAAAATCTAATTAAAATGAGTGTTTAATATGCTGGATGAGTTGGCTATGCGGCATCAACAGATGTCACTGCAGTGCTTCTGACTGGGAGGTCCTAGGGTTGAGTCTCGACGATGGCAGCATTTTCGACACTAGCTAGATAGTCGGGTCGAGTTCAGCCTCTGGCTAGAGAAGACAGCTAGTAGTTGGATACTCTAAACGGTAGTTTTCCGTGGATTGTCCGATCAACAGCAGGTCAACTACAAGTATTCTTACCAACAGGCCATGGACTGAGCGATCATTCCTTCCTCTTCTTTGTCCTATCCTCACCTCTTACTTACACAAGTTTACACTTGCACTACACTACTGCCCATTGTTATATCTCAGATCTAAGATGTTAGTCATGGCCATGACAATGTTTTAATTAAATGAAGGATTTGTATCATTAATTTTATTTAATTCACTGTTTATTTTTATTTATTACATCTCTTTCTGTAATTATTATTTAAATTAATGATACTTCTCTTTATTTTGAAGGTAATTCTGTGTATAAAACCTCCATTTATTCTGTTTTGTACCCTGGGTATTGTATTGATTAATGTAGTAACATGTAACACCTTGTTGGTAAACAAACCATTAAAAACTCCTTGTAAACTGGTATGTTAAGGAGTGTTGCTAGTAGATAGCCCCCTGTTTTCAGCTATAGCCTATTCCTGTATCTGTAGCTAGTTGAGGAAACAATGTAATCTACCTTTAATACCATAATTCGCTACAGCGGCGCTTTTTTCAATATTAATTTATTTTTTACCGCTCGCCGCTGAGCGCTCTGACGAAATAATCCCGCGTAGGGATATTTTATATGAAAAACTATATAATGGATGTTAGCCCTAGCCATTTTGCTAGTCGCTTCTGATCACCCTGGCCCTTCAGGCTTTTATGTGTCAGATTTTGGAGCTCTAGTGGTGATCTTGCCACCTACATCGTAATATTCTTTGTTACTCACTTTTGTATAAATTTTTCAATCGACGGGACGATCAGGAGCGCTCCCCGGCATTTTTGCCGTATTGTACATAGATTATTTTGTGTAAAAATTACTTTTATGTTTTTGAAACAGCATTGATATTTTTATTCAGTCATTCAAGTAATTTCTGACTTCATTTCAGTCTCTGAGTATACTTTGTATTTAAAAACTTGTGCCCATTATGTATATATTTGTAAATAGCGTAACTTACTTAAACTTAAATTTTAACACTCCACGGAGTAGGTACTGTACATGGATTTGTTCTTTGTAATTGATTTTTTATAATTATTGGATGTTCACTAACTTCTTGTTAATTCATCAGCTCTAATATTCATATTTTTTGCAGCTCTACTTTCTTGGGCATCTGTCATAAGTTGTAGCTCTGCCACATATTTTTTGATGCACGTTTTCTAATGATTCTCGTGAAAATTGTTGCAGGGTTTTGAAGTTCCAGTCTTTTCTCTTTTTTCTTGCCACGGTAGATTGATCGCTAGCTGAGCCTGCCGTATAAAAGGTCGTGTGGCCCATACTGGCTTTTTTCAGTGGTTTCTTAGACGCGTCTTCCGTCCCGTAGTATACCGCTGGATTGTTAGAAATAACATGTATCTTTTCCAGCTCCAAAAAAGGTAATGCTGCTCTGACCTCTGTCTTTTCTGTAGTTCTGTATTATTCTTTTTCAACAGACATTTAGCCTGACTATTGATGTAAAACTTAAACAATTTTTGTAAAGGGGTTTCTGCCCTTACTGTTAAATAAAAGTTGTAGTTACCACTGGATTTGGTTTGAGTTATCTTATGTATAACGTTATCTTTTGTGATTTACAGGAATCTCCTTTTCCCCTATTTTTCCTACATTTTCCTTCTATTTGTTCCGATTAAAAGTTGATGTTGGCTTCGTCCTTTTAGGACCCGGTCAATTAAATTAATTATTTGATTATATTAAATTTCTGTATTTAATTGATGGCCGATTTAGTCTTTTTACCTCGAAATATCACACCCATGTTGGGAGGCCAATCGGGAGCTTAAAGCTTGTCCCGGATGCGTTACAGCCCCACTGTTGAGAGATATCTGGATGTTGGAAACTCCACAAACCGACGTGAAATTCGGTGCTGGATTTTACCACCCAGCGAGGGAAGCATACCGCCACCTCCTGAGGTAAATACATTCAATTGCACTTACAAGATTAATGAGCATAGGAATTCACGCGAATTCCTATGCTATAAATTCCTATGCTTCCTATGCTATTCAAATTTTTAAATATCATCTAAATGAAACTGTTTTTCAAGAATAAATACGTCAAATCAAATGGTTCTTCTTGACCCAAGCTTTTATAAAAACAAATTCACCCAAAGTTGAATAACAAAGAAATACTTTAACAACTCCCGTTCTTCATCCTGTGCGTTACAATACATCCAAAAGAAAATTTACATTTATAAACGATTTTGTTCCAAAAGTTCTCATTTTATCTGACAAATTAGCCGTTTATCTCGGGAGCAGAGTGAGCAAAAACTGGTTCAAAAGGAATGACTTATGGGAACCGTTTCCTCATTCATGACAAACAGTTTACGGCTTTTCTAGAAATCAAACGCTCTTTGACGAGCAATCAGCGATATTCCTAATGCCAAGTCGTAAATTCGAAATCCCTCTTCTCGCGGAAGCGTTTCAAGCGAGGACTTCAAAAAAAAAACAACGAAAAATCTCGTTCAACCGAATTCGACGCGGCCGCGGCTCAAAAATAGACACACTCAATGGCGCACTTACTATTCAGGAAGTGCGTCAAAGGATTTCAGTGCTCCTTTGCGGCTGTCGTGACCCCGTTTCCGCTGAACGAAGGTCCTCGTTTATAATAGGCCTCTTGGCAGCAGGATAGTCACGCACCCGCAATCCAGGCACTTCCATCTCCCTTCACGCACATTTTATTACTGCATGTTTGCCCAGAAAAAGCACGTGTGGCCTATAAAGTAAGCGCTTTATGGGGCGTGGGGATGTCGTTAGTTTTTCATCCATTGGTTGGTATGTGCGGTTGCGTGTAATGCTGCGTCTGCGTGCTCTGCCATAAGCCGCTGAATTTTTTTTTATTCTTTTTTACGAGAAGAGGTCTGATGATGATCGGAACTTATAGAAAAACTAGGTGAAGAGTCCATGCATTGCCCGGGGCATTTCTCACAATAAAATATTACGTGACTGGCATTCCTTCCGTTGACTGGGAATTGCGTAAATATGCTTCACACTAACACCAGTACCTGTAGTAAACTCTGGAATACATGGTTTTGTCATCTATTTTCGTGGAGTGAAGAGTCAACTTCTAAAAACTTTTAGCTTTTTGCGAAAGACACGTTCTTACTTCTTACTTAATAAAAACTATTTCGCAATATACGCGAACCACGTGGAGCAAAACAATGATATTTCTTTCTGTCGTTCATCCCTACTGTAATATTAATCCTCATCAGAAAAAAAGTGTGTTCCGTTCGGTTTGTCGCAGCTAGTGGGTGCATCATGCAACGCTGTGGCAAAGTTTCCCGGTGTATAGATACGGCGCGCATTCTCCTGCCAGTTTCGGTGCGTATCTATTGCAATTTTATAATAAAAAATGTTTGGAGGTAGCATTTTGAACATCGGCCCCGTTGATTTTTTGATTATGATTATCGGTCGCTCAAAGGTAGTCGTGCCAAAACGTGCAGATTCGTGTGAAGTCACAAATCTTTGATCTACACTCTTTATGCTATTGCTTTTTACACTATGCATGCCACGAACTTACCTTTTGCGATTAATAAAGTGCCTTATTTATACTTCTGTGCCAAGCCGCTGGTTAAACGGTGTTCACAGCGGGCACTATAATTTACTCGGCTGATTTTTAACCGGCGAATAACAGCCGCACCTCGAACTCTCGAGCTAGTTATTGCGTTATATTTTTTTTAAATATTAGTGTTTATAATACTTACCAAATACCAACCTATGTATTATGTGATATTGATAATTTTTTTTTCTTTTCAAGACCTATAAACTCATATAAAATGTCGATATAAAATATATCGATAAAAAATGAAAGTTGAAAACCACAAGCTCCTGTGTCCTGATTCGTTCAAAGCTGAGAAGCTCCTGTTTCCTGAATCGTCCCATCTCAATAACTTGAACCGTTTATAAGATACTAGGTGACCCGGCGAACTCTGTTCCGCCTTAAAAGCCGGTCCCATCTTTTTTCTCGCGTCGCACTCACTGTGAGAAACTGTACTATCCTTGTTGCACTGCGTACGTGCAAACACGTGCGTTCTCACACAGGAACGCTGTCGAACGGGATAAACAGTATTCTATGTCCGTCTCCTGGCTCTAAGCTTCCTGCTCACCAATTTTCAGCCAAATCGGCACAGCCGTTCTTGCGTTATAAATAGTGTAACTAACACGACTTTCTTTTATATATATAGATACGAGGTGGTCGCATATATTTACTAACTCTGTGTATTGTACTATTTGATACATGGACCAATCAATTATTCACCCTCTTTGACATCGTAAAGCCAATCCATTGCCATCAATGTTATTATAAGAACGATATGTTCTGCTTAATTTCCTAAGACTTAATTTGATCACGTTTACCTTAGTCGTTTACTGCATAAATAACTCAATCCAGCCGTAATTGTTGACTCAAACGGATGGGAACGGTAGCTCCCCGTTT
>BLKR01015937.1:0-43672 GCA_011170035.1 Teleogryllus occipitalis
TTTAAAACGATTGCACTTGGAAATAAATCTCCAGCATGTGTATTGGTGGTGTTCGAAAACATATATATATTGTCACTATATAACTCAAACTTTTGCGAAAAACACTCATATTTGAAGAAACGTGCACATGAGATGATTTGAAAGAGTAATAATGAAGAGCAGATTACATTAAGAAAGAAATATGTATAATTATCTTTCGTCTAACGCAGTGTATTCTTCAGACAACGTTCACAGAAGTAACGAATAGTACACAGAGAACTGCCAGAATAGCGAACATTCGTTTCGGTATATTTTTCAGTTTTAGAGGAATATCATTTTGTCACTCAATAGATCTTCATTGTATTAATTGTAATAATTAATTAATTGTATTGTAATAATTTTTTCAAATATACAATTTGTCCGATTTGTTACACACGAGGAAGCTTTAAGTTAAATTTACTATGCGCACGAATAATATGAAACAATTGAATATTTGTAATATTGAAAAATTAAAACTTTGTATGAAAAAAGACTTACAATGTTTTTAAGTACACGTTGCAAAGGTTGCGATAGCTCAGTGGCATCGTTACAGTTTTCCCTGTAACGTTACTGACCGTGAGGCCCTAGAGTTCGAGTTCCGACGTTGGCGGATGTTCGACTGTGGTTACATATGTAGGTCGAAAAACTTTGGAGCCGTTTTTAAGAAAAGTTTGAAAATGCTTCCCAGGGACTTCAACTAAATTACCCCAAAATTTAAAGAATTATTTTCAAAATCGCAGAGCCTCGATTCGGGCCAGATCGTTAATGGAAAATTAGTTTTGACAAAAATTCTACGAATAGTTTACACACTAGTGTTCACAGAGAAACAGACAGACAGACCAGGGGACACATGGACGGAGAGACGGACGTTTTGATATAATAACAACACTCTCTTGGCAACTTAAGTCCCCCAAACGTGTAATTCCATTAAATTCTCGACATCGATTTACTGCAACATTACATACATACCTCTCTAAATATTACTTTTGTTACTCCGTATGTTTACGAGGAAGTAAAAATAAATATATAAATAAATACACTTTCACACACCACACAGTAGGTTACCCACAAAAAAGAATAATTACAGAGCCCGAATTCCTGCCCGTGAGAATGCAGTTCTAATGTTATTACATAAACAGGGGGTCCCACCAACTATGGACCACCCCCACAACTTCTAAACGGTTCAGGATATCGAAATAAAGTGTTTGCTGAATAATGAGGAATCATGGGGCAAGTAACGAGCCGTAGAGAAATTATCTATAATATTTTTTAATTTTCGAGAAATATAATCATCTTCGATTTTTAAATGGAACTATATATTTTTATCACCAGCAATGGATAGACCATGAAAAGAGGATTAAAATGATGTATCATTTGCTAATATTTTGATAGTAACTTGAGTATAAAATTAGGCTTTCTGACATGTGATTTTGAATTAAACGGGTAATCGTGTAGCAGATCTTGCAACTCTCGCTTTTGGGGAAGGTGGCCATCATGACGTCTAGACTGTTGCGTCTTGACTGAGAGGGGTGGCAGTGGGGGATAAGAGGCATAACTACAGTAATTCTTAGTGATGGCACAGACATCACACTAAGAAATACCAATTTTGACAATCAGAATGGGAGACATTTTCCATTTATTTATTTGGATTTATTTTGCCTTCTACTAAAATTTCAAAACATTGATCGTTCCAAAGAACGATATAAAAAATGGTAGCATAAAGATGTTAATAATAATAAATATCATTTTCAAACTGAATAAGAAGCCAAACCACCGTCTCTTCGTTGGTAAATGTCATTTTTAATTAAAATGATCACTCGTCCACTTTGCAACCATACGACTGCTGTTCTTAAATGAAAAAGAAAACTATACACTTCCGTCTTCTGCATTTTCAAGTTTGAGGCAGCACTTGGCGCTATGAAATGAGAAACTCACTAATCAGAATGAACAGTAGCGAATGCAGATATGCATTTTTGTTAAAGTTTGGTAGTTACACTAATAGAACTGTCAAGAGTATTTCAAGTTTTTTATTACTTTGTTCTTCTGGTAGTAGTACGTGTTTAAATAGGAAGTTAAGTTACTGTGAATAATAAGAGAAAATGTCTACCTATCTATTATTTGATGAATTAATCAAGATATTACAACGAAAATCTTTAAGAATTCATTCGCCTCCCATATATTAAAGTGATAGTTTGTTTCTGCACTGAGTTCGAGTTCGGTAAATTTAGAAATGACCTTTATAATTATTATTATTATTGTTATTATTATTATTATTATTATTATTATTATTATTATTATTATTATCGTTTTCGCTACAATATTTTTATTTCGTTTTTTCGATTATCGTTGATTTGGAATTTCAGAAGAAGAAAAGTTCAACTCAGATGAACAACTGGGAAAAAATTCTCATTCAGATCGTTAAAATTGATGTTTGTTCATATGTTTTTCATGTCAAGATCATGAATTGCTGCAATTACACCTTCATCCTACACGGTCATCTCTCTTACACTCCTCTCTTCACAAAACAGTATCAACGTCGCGAAGGCCACCTTCCCAAAACGGCGACTGTTGCAAAGGCTACCCGTTTACTTGAAAATCTGATGCCAAAAAATCTAATTTTATACTCAAATTACTCTTAAAATACTAACATATGATAAATCATTTTATTCCAATATTCATGATGATAACATTGCTGATGAAAAAATATATAGTTCAATTTAAAAAATCAAAGATGATTAAATTTCTCGAAAACTAAAACTATTATAGAGAATTCCTCTACCAGCCTGTTACCTGCCCCAAGATTTTGCATTGTTCAGCGAAAACTGCAACTCGATACCCTGAACCGTTTAGAAGTTATGGGGGTGGTCCATATTTGCTGGGACACCCGGTATCATATAAACATTAGAAACCCTATGTAACTTGATCGATGATAAATGAAAGCGATTGCTGTATACTAAGCGAATGAATAGGGATGACTAAATACGTCTCGTAGTGGAAACCTCGAAATGTTTACTTTTCATAGCGTCAACTTCGGGTAGCTATATTTTCTTAATTAAACCCCAAAATATCCAAGCAATTATTTCAAATTAAATAAAACTACAATTTTATTGACAATAATACTAACCTGATATGACTTTCTACAAACAATTATAAGGAGATGTGAACTTCTTCATCCTAAATCGTTACTTTTAATTTTAACGATTATGTTAATGTTTGCTACTCAGAGACACGGAGCATGCTCCAAAGAACACAATAAGTAAACGAAATTGAGGATATTATGATTATTATGTCGTTGCTTCATTGTTGAAATGACGACTGATTCTTTCATATGAGATTTTCTGTGTTTCATGAAGATGACCTCGGCGTATACGTATTTCGAAGACGTGTAAACTTCCATGATTTTGACGCGATAAGCGATGACCTCAAACAATCCACTTCGATTCAGAGGGTAGTGTCAAAAATCATTGGCGTGTTAGTGTCGAATGGAAAAGAATGCGTCTAGGAATTGTTCTGAACTTCGAATAATTGAATTTTAAAAACATGTTTATTTGCAAACTTTGCACCTTCATTGAAATTTACTTAACTGCATACGTAAGTTCACATTCCTTCAATTACACATGTCCATAAATAAACATATGTCATTACAATATTATAATAGTATTATTACTTTTTTGCATATTCCATACTGATGCGATATGCTTCGAAAGGCAGCAGACTTACTGGTTAGAATGAAATTTTGAATGTTATAACAATGTATTTCGTATTTGGAACGTGTGAATACTGAGGAGCTGGAAGCTTTAATGTCAATATTTATACGTCAAGACAATTAATGCAAAATTATTGTTTTCTTGTATATTTAATTTGAAAAATTTTCCACAATTTTATATGTAAAGAATTGGCTTCCTAAGAAGGTGGATAAAGGCTTTCTCGAGGGAAAGCGAGTGTTACGATTTATGCTTACAAACTCAGCCTACTTCGCCTTGAAGCGTGTGGAGGAAGGACGCAATTTTCACCGGGAGGTATTTCTGAAAGCCAATTGATGACTCTTTCTTGCTTCCAAGTTGAAGATTGTTCGATAGCCGACTCGAGTAGTATTTTAAAATTTATGCTGTAATTGTTAAACAAATGGAACTTAAAGTATTTAGAATAAAATGAAAAATTAAGGAGCTGAAAACCAGGAATATCTAACCAGCAACAATTTTCGTGGCAATTAATGCAAGCGTTGTGGACGCTTGTCCCCTCCACCCCGTTAGGAACTTCAAATGTATTTGCCGGAGAAACTAAGCAAGCCGTTGCAAAACGGCTTATAGAAAAGCTTAACGTGGGAACTGCCAAAAAAATAGTTGCCATGACATGCTAATTTCTTATAAACACTTACGTATCTCGAAAACGAAAGGAAGCGCTAATCAGATTGCGGAATTTTACATCTCGTTTTAAGGCAATTTTAAAAAAGCAATACGTTTTTTTGTAAAATTTAAAAATTTATAAACAATTTCCAAATTTTGCAATTCTAAAGTGGGAAGGGTTTTCTGATGTCCCAGAACCAAAAACTGCGAATTAACAATTTTGCAACAATTAACAATTTTATAAACAATTCCGAAATGTGCGCTATTCCTTCCGGGGAGTGTCCCCAAATTGTCCCTGATTTGATGATAGTAAAATAACAATTTTGACATGAGATGCAAATTAATTGCTTAATATCTAGTTTAATTGTTACTTTAATGATAAATATACAGCTGGTCTTTGAATTTTACTTTCCCTTATTGAAATGGTTCCCTAGAAGTCCTAACGATTCGAGAAAGACAGTATTTTGCATTTTTGCAAATGTAATATACATATGAACAATTGAAAATATGCAATTATAATCGTTTTTCTTATCGCAAAATTCTGTAGTAAACTGGTCATTTGATAAAGTTCATAAATTGCGTTTGGACAAGAATATTGGAATTTAAATATCTATAAGAACGTAATTGTTCTAAAATTAGTGTTATTTTATCTGACATCAATGCAATTTCTTAAAAAAGAATTGTGTTAACAGTGATTAAGTGCTATGAGTTCATATATATTTCAATGAATTTACTTTCATGTTCATTGAAGTGTTTCTTTCATGTATTTTTCATTTGAAAATACTTCCACATCTGAACTGGCGGCGCCCGCCATTTTGTACGACGTAATTTTGTTAGGGCACTCCCCCCTGCGTTGAGATTGGCTACGATGGTTTGTGAGGCTCCGCCTGCGACGTTTCGTCATGACAAGGGCTGTCCAAGC
This sequence comes from Teleogryllus occipitalis, assembly GCA_011170035.1. Classification (NCBI taxonomy): domain Eukaryota; kingdom Metazoa; phylum Arthropoda; class Insecta; order Orthoptera; family Gryllidae; genus Teleogryllus; species Teleogryllus occipitalis. The sequence goes on from BLKR01015937.1 coordinate 5,287, forward strand.
CGTGCAAAAGCTGAACTTAGCCGCAGACGGCCGCGATCAATTTATGTTTCCAGTACTGTACATCTTTTATTTTGTCCACAATTAACAACATTTATTTTCTTCAGGAATATCTATGCAACAGAGATTGTATACAAGTTTTAAAGAAAAGAAAAATATCAAATTGAGTTACAAATTATAATGTAATATAATTGCCTTACTTGACATTTTTTCTCGACAATGAGTAACACATTTTTATGAATTTCATAGGGACCGCCTATTCGATGTTTGAATTTGCAATACTAGCTTACATGTTAGAATTCCAATATTTTACGAAATGAGTTGCAATAACTATTTTATATCTTGTATCATTAACTTATCGAAGTTTGGTAGAAAGTAACTCTTGACTCCTGCCTTCCAAGTCGTCTGCGGTGTTAAGTAAGATAGTTGTATTCAATTCGCAGAACTGTGTGTTATCTCTAATATATTGCAAACCTTATGTACGCACTGCGTATTGCTCTTTGAATTGTCTCTTCTTATCAATGTCGCCCTACTATGAGTTTTGAGCACATTTTTCACATACATTTTTCGGACACTTTACTACATGTCCATCGGTATGTTTAATTTTTTCTTTTCCCTAACTTTAAAAAATATTTAATTTTTATTGAATGTCGCTTCTCACATCTACGTATTTAAATGACCCCCTACTCCAAATCCCTTCAGGAACTTTCGGGGCTCCACCCGTAACAAACCTCAGTAAAATCGTCGTTAGTGTCCTGTGCCTTACGATTGACTGATTAGTGATTTTGGGCGCGTCAACTATTGAGGTAATTAGTCCCATAAGTGTAGTGCATGCTTTTTATCGGAAGGTGGCGGTGATCTTCCCCCCGTTGGATGGGGAGATTCGACGCCGACCTACCGTCGACTAACGGTGTTCTCGCCAACCATATACCTCCCACAAACGGGGCCCGCTCCAGCTGGAGCAAGCTCCAAGCTCCCGACTTGTGTGGTAGTGTAGTGCTTGTGTGTGTGTGTGAAGTGAGAGTGAGTGTAAGTAACGGATGAGGCTAGAACAAGGATGAGGATGGAAAGATCGCGCGCGGTCCGTGGCTAGTTTGTTATGGTACTGCTCCGACCTTTGTCTGGTGTTAATTGGGGAAACCACGAAAACCTACTGATCAGAGCAGCCGACCGCTAGAAATCTCCTTCAGATCTGTGCCTTATGAGTTCCTCTAGATGGAAAAGGGTAGATGATGAACAAATAGCATTTAATATATAAGATGTGTGAAGCTGTGAATTGGCTATGATATCGCAAACATAGGGGAGGAGCGAGATTTGATTCTCTCGAATATCGGTCCTTGGCTTTACCGAATACCCTAAATGGAGCGGCCAATTTTCTTTTCTTTTTCCATAGCTTAGAATTATTTTTGTATCATTTCTTATTGAATGCTTTTTATGAAAATATTTTCAGCAGTTTAATATCTTGTCATCATTATCGTTCTTTATACATGACTGTATGGAAAGCAATGATAATCCTACAGTTGTAATCCACATATTTAACAGTCAATAACAATTGGTTAATAGAAACAGTATAATATTTGCAACCAAATGCAGTGCATTATATTTGCATATTGGAGTAAATATTCTGAAAACATTCGATATGAAAAACATTAAATTTCATAACGTGCGTTGCATCATTATTATCTACGTAACATTTCATTGAGCGTTTCGCACGTATATGTGGAACTAATAACCTAACAGGTGCCTTTCTACATCGCTGCATTGAAGAACATAATAAATCTGTTTTTTGTAATCTCAATTTGTAATGCATTGCGCTCGTGCATAAATAATTATTTCCGAATTTTAAATTCCACATGATGAAATTCTAGTTAATGAAATATTTCAATAATCACTTCAACTCATGAAAATACATTAATTAATTAAATAGGTACGAAAATGCTACTCCAACACTTTGTCAAGAGGTCTTTACCCCAAAATGCTCTAACGCTTTCACTCTGGTATGCATTTTACTTTTTTGAGATATTGTAATATTAAAGGATTGATTCAAAAGGGTTTTGTAGAAACAAAATTACTTCTCTAGTAATAAGTTATTTTCCGAATATCACTCAAGTTTCGTACATTCAAAAATTGGCGATTAATGTTTCTTGTTATATACAGTGATTAAAACTTATGCACATTATTTTCTAAAATATTTTAATTTTGTAGCGAACATGACATCTTGAAAAGTTTCTTGAAATTTGCTAAGTGTGTGTGCTAAATAAGAGACTGATTGTGCTCGACTTTATTTCTTTCAGTTCCTTTTGAAATAAACAAATTAAAATCTCTACAATACTGCAATATTTTTGATCTCCTTTTCTTTAAAAAAAATTATTTCCCTTCTCCCTCTTTATACTATCCTCGTAAAGCAATGAGAGGAAGACCATAACGTTTTAAAGACTAGAGAACACTTAAAATTCGACGTGATAGGTCCTCAAATTTAAGTACGCTTTTAACTCAGGCTGTGAACAAGAAAAAAGTATACATCAAAATACGAGTATAGTCGTTTGGGAGTCATTGGAAAATATTTTAGGAGAGGATTATAGAACCTAAATTTTTTGGAGATGATAATATACTGCATTGTTACGATACTTTCACATCGTGGCGAATTGAACTGTCTTTTCTTTTTTAAAATATTCAAATTCCCATAGTTAAATACTATTTAATCGAGTATGTGGTAACCTATGATTCAAAATATACAATCATTCACAGAAATCTATATAATGAAACGTCGGTTAATCGAGAGGAAATCAAGGAATCTATTGCTAATAATATTATTCAAGAGCATATTTGTTTCTAGACGGGCCAGCTACTTTGACCATTGTACTCGTACCTTAATCGCAGTGAATTTCACATCCCGCCTGATGTTCCTCTTCCTCTGAAACATGAAATCCGGCCCGACGTACACATCGCCTTGCAGAGTTTATCCCCTATGGATATATCTTCCACGGGGCATCGTCCCAGCCGAGAAAATCTCTCGGATACTGACTGTTCTACTGACATGTGTGGTAGTATAATGTGAGTGTGGAAAGGAAGAGGTTACAAGGATGAAGACTACAATCTCACATACTTTCGTGTTATTTATAACGGATGCGTAATGTATGAATGTACGGTTTTTGGCATTTTAGGGTCGGATTAATCCGACTCTTGCCAGTTAGCACAGTTCTCAGGCCGGGACCCGGTTTTTATTTAACGTCACGCCTAGGGGAAAGGGGGACATATGGAGAGCATTAGGAAATCCCATCACTACATCTAGCGTAATTGACTGCCTGAGCGTTTCCTTCGTCCCACAGCTATGGAAACTGAGAGTATTGTATTAGAAAGCTAATGCTCTATTTTTGTTCCGACCGGAAAACGAACCCGGGATGAAACCACGGAAAGCTAGCGTACAGTCCATGAGCCTCTCGAGGGGCACGGATACGTAATACATTTTTTTATTGGTTATTTAAGGTCGCATCAACATCTTAGGTCATTAGCGACCACTATTGCTGTTAACGGTATGGTAACTATGTGAATGAAACGATATGGTGATTGATGATAAGGGGTGAAAGGACGAACACAAATACAACCATGCCCGAGGCGGGACTCGAACCCGCGACACTACTGCCTTAGCGATCTCGGCCACCGGGCCGGCGTAATACATATTGTTACGATTCTATGTAGTTAATTAAAACACATATTATTTTAACAAAAACGTTTATTTTGTTTCTTAAAGGTATACTAAAAATACTTGATTTATGTACAGATATTGTACATTGTATTGTACATGTAGATTATGTACACTTTATTATTTCTTGATACGGCACAGTTTCTCTTTATTTTCACTACACTTTTCTTGATTATTTATTTTCACTGTTTACTTCTTTTGCACTGTCGCACAGTCCTAAACTCTGACCACAGTCCACTGCACTGACCACCGTCCGACGCACTGACCACTGTCCAATGCACTGGCCCTAGTCCAATGCACAGTTCACGGCGCTAGCCCAATGCACGGTTCACGTTACTGAGCACAATCCACTGCCCTGCTATTCACCGCTATGCACACACTTCACAGCTCGGCTTCCACTTCAGACTGACTCGCGGTCGCCGACCGCCGCGTATTTATACTCGGCTGGAGACCGCCTAGAATTTTCTGGAACTTGCGATAAACATTGCGAACACTCCGGAACCATCTATTTCGGCAGATGTCGCAATCCGCGCATACCCCGTAACCATCTATTTCGGAAAGGCACCGGCAGATGACACAATATTCGTTACAATATTATAATTCAATGGATGTATGATGGAGGTAATCAGACCACAATGCATGAGAAAGTAGTGTATTTAATACATTACACACTAAAAATACAACCAAACTAGTCTCGGGGAACTTTCCCCATCTTCAGTGGTACAGCAACATATTCAGATAACGTGGTCAAATTTACACAGATTAAGGTACCAGAATTAAACAACTATATTATAAGGAGAAGCCAAAAAATGGCTTCTTCTTTTAATGTGGTTTCATTGGTTTAATTACTTATTCCACTGAAGATGTGGAAAGTTCCCCGATACTAGTTTGATTATGTTTTTTATTGTATAATGTGTTAAATACACTATTTTCTCATACATGGTGGTCTGATTATCTCCATCATACATCCATTGAATATGACTTACCATAAGCTATTGGCTAAAACTACGAAGACATTATAATATTGAAACTTGAATCTTACTAATTCTTCAGCCATTTCTTGAAATACTCTACATTTTGCAAATGAAGAGTACGACTGGAATTTGGAATTTACAATTTTCAATTGGCAATTTTCGAAAGATTGACATTTTAAATAACATTGGGCTCATCGTAATTTGATGTGCTATTTGCTTAAGCGATGAAAACATTTAAAGAAAATATTTGGAGACATTTGTGTTTACATATTTTTAATTGATTAAAAATAAACTAAAAAGTACTCTTCTTTTGAAACAAATTGTACAATTGGGAGGTTTACTAGAATTGTGTGTTAATTTTAAAAACTAAGATCCTTATTCAAACCGGCTCTAAATTTTAATTATTTTTTCCATGGAGCAATGAATGCTTAAACAATGACGGAGGTCTCATTGGTAGAAGTCTTTCAGTTTTCGAAAATTGCAAAAGTTATAAATAATGCAAGGAAGTGTGTGCAATTACAGCCCTACTTGATTGTTCTAGAATAATCAAAGACACAACCGCTTCCCCCCCCCAGGCGTTTGCCGGAATTGCCTCTAGAGCCTTCTCGCGTGGCTCTGACCAAAGGACGTTGTCTCTGCATCACGGAAGCGTCCGCTTTGGCGCCCGCAGACAGAATGGGGCAGAGGGAAGGCAGCGCAACGGAGGACGGCCGAGATAAGCGGCCTGCGACAAAACCGTCGCTGCGACATTGTGTCGCGTGGCGCCGCACTCTATCACCCGCCCGCTCACCCACTCGCTCACCCCCTGGCGCCCACGGCACTGCTAATCGCCCGCGCAATTACAGGACCTGGCGGCCCTCCCCTCGCTCGCCCCCCCAGCCCTGCCGCGCCTCTTCTCGCCTGCAGACTCGCTGCGGCCATTCACTCAGGCTCTCTAGCCGAATTAGTAATAACTTCACGTATATCCTTTCCATTTCTTATTCTCAAAAATATTCACGTTACTCGTTTAGGCATTACTTATTACTATTATTATACTTATTACTGTTACTAGTATTATTACTCCAAAGGACATATTTTATATTCCTTTACTGATGGACGTTTAAGTAGAGTTAAATAATATAATTACGCACAAATTTTGTAATTGATTGATTTGTATCTACTGAGGTCATTAGTTCCGTAGGTATAGTGCATGTTTTCCTTCGGGAGGTGGCAGTGATCTTCCCTCACTGGATGGCGAGATCCGGTGCCGATCTACCGTCGACTAGTGGGGTTTCCCCAACCAGGTATCTCCCACCAGCGGGGCACCGCCCCAGCCGGCACAAGTTCTAAGTCCCCGACCGCTCTTCCGGCATGTGCGGCAGTAAAATGCATGTTACTGTAAGTGTGTGTGTGTGTGTGTGTGTGTGTGAGTGAGTGTAAGGGGTCCACGCGCGGTCCGTGGCCCGTTTGTTAGAGCACTTGTGAGGGTACCCGTTTGTTAGGGCTTTCACCTGGTGTTCATCGGAGTAACCACAGAAAACTACCGAACAGAGTAGCCGGCCGCTAGAATTCTCCTCCAGACAGCAACTGAATTCGACCTAGCTGAAAAGCTAGTGTCGAAAATCCTGCCACCGTCGGGACTCGAACCTGGAACCTTCCGGTCAGAGGCACTGCAGTGACAACAGTGGATGTACTGACAGGTGGCTCAGTGCATCCACTGTTTTGTAATAATTCAATTTTGTAATAATCTTAGTATGGCGTCTCAGAACAGCTACACAAACCCAGGTAACCCGAACTAGCTTTAAACAGCTTGTAGAATATTTTGAGAATAATTAATTTAAGATTTTTTTATTAGATTAGAATTCTACAAAAAATTATCATTTCTCTACCAGCAGAGAGAAACGCGTGAAATGATACTTAGCTTGCGGCAACAGGGGACTTGAAGGGACCGTGTTTGATGGTCACATGCAGTTTACTCAATTTCAATAAATTAGTCGTGACAAAGACGCGGGCAAGGTAACTTACTTTCTAGAGCTCATGGGTACGGAGTTCAGAGCAATTGGCGTGAAGTTTAAAAGTTAGGGTTGTACAAATTTTACCTGGATGTTGGTAAGTGTATCACTTGACACATGGCCCATGACAGTCATGAGAAATCAGTTGACAGTTATTGTCCCAACAGCGAGATCAATTCCCGTTTCCTCTAATAAAACAAAGAAATGATTCACTGAAATTAAATACATTATTCACATTTAAAATTGTTAATTGAGATTGAAATTAAACATTTTTAATGGAAATGATCTTGACTTCTTAATTTCGTATACTTAAAAGTGCAATAATTGCATTAATTTTCAGGCTATGGGGTTTAATAGACGAAGAGCTGTTCGTCCGTAAGGGAGTCTTGTTAATTTAATTCACATTTTTGCTACATTCAACAAAAATAAAGTTTTTAATCAAACATTACAAAATAATAATCGAAGCATTGGCCCTATAAACACATACATGCCCACATGGTAAAATTATTATACGAAGCAGAATTTAAAAGAAAATAAACATGAAATTAATCAATAAGTAGTAAAGTATACAAAGCATCTCGATCTTATGATATATAACAACAGGCAAACATTTTGGTATGAAGTCGCCATCCTTCTTTATACTTCGAGCACGTTATGCGCTTATATTCCGCGCTTCAGCCTGCGCGTGCACACGCCTTTCTGGATTCGGAGAGGGAGGAGCTGAGTCAGGGGAAGTTGTCCTTGCACGCAGGAGCGACGGGCTTTCCAGACGGGCAAGTAGCTTGTGCGGGTGCTGTTTGACATGCCTGCTATAAATTAGCCCCTTAAATCCCAAGTGGTGTAACTCCATTTTCATAATAGCTTGATAATCGTGTTTAGCAAGTGACATTCTATTAACAGGACAAAGGATGTAGTTGTACGTTCATGTTACATGATTACCAAACAAGCTGCACCACTTGGGCATAAAGGAGCTCAAAAGTAGGATTACATGACTTCTGGGCAAATACATTTTCAAAATGTATGGAAAATAGTAAGACATGAGTACCAAAAATTAAGTGGAACTGCTGATTTCACGATATCAGGTATGAGTGAGGAATATTGATAATGTATAGTTGGTACAGACGTTCCGACGATTTTCGAAGTGATAAATTTCTTGGGTGAAGAATCTCCAGGATTGACTGTGATATTTTACTTCGTAAGAAGAGAAAGTTATCTAATGCGCGAAGAGACGGCAAATTTTCGGCAGAAAAAGGCTTATTACAGGGCCCTGGTAACGAAAAAGAGGATAAATGTAGTTATTAAATTTAGAAAAAATTCTCTAACACGTAGTGTAGCTAGAATCCATATTTTGTGAGACCTTGATACCTAAAAATCGATTGACGGCAAAACGACTGTGTATCCGTCCGTCTGTGAAAGTGGATAAAACGTTCAGACAATTTACTCGAAAATTGATATTCTCCAATTGATCTGCCTCATGTCACTGCCCCTTGAATTTGAAAGCGATATTTTAATTTCTTTTGGTGGGGGAACATTTTAAAGAAACTGGCTCCATCGATTTGGATTACATTGTGTTGTTGAATAGCCTGAAGGATATTTAAAAGTATGGTGCAGACCTCATGTTGTTTGAAAACCATTCACTTAAATGTACAATTAAAAAACAGGTCTGAAGATGGCTAAAAGGTGTAGCCGAAACGTCATCAGAAAATACTATATATAATAATATATGCAAAATATATTTATTCTTGAGTGTCAAAAATAAGTGGAACTGTTCGATTAATAATTTATTATTAATATATACGAAGGGACATTTTTGTCTTCTCAACGTGAAAGTAATATGAGCTGACTTGTTTTTTGTTAATTTTTATTTTCCACTTGTCTGCCCATTACTAGGTGCTCTTCTAGTTTTCATGATTGGGTCATCATCCGTGGCTAATATGGCAGTATCATCTGCAAATGTAGCTATTGTAGTTTTTTCACTTTCCGGTATATCTGACGTGTAGAGCTGGTATAGCATTGGGCCGAGTACACTGCCTTGGGGTACTCCGGATAGGATTGGAAAGAAATTGGATAAATGATTTTGATATTTTATTTGGAATATTTGGTGGGAGAGGTAAGATCTGGAGATATTGGAGTATGGATATGTTAGGGAGCGTTTGATTTTATAGAGAAGGCCATCGTGCCAAACTTTATCGAAAGCTTCAGTGATGTCTAAAAACACATCTGAGCAGTATTGTTTTTCTTGGAACGCTTTTTCTATGAATTTGTTACTTGTAAATCTATTAATTTGTTCAATAGTAGAATGTTATTTTCTGAAGATAAATTGGTGATCTGGCATTAGGTCACTTGTCAAGCAAGGTTTGAATCTGCTTAAGAAAAGTTTTTCAAATACGTTGGACAGAATTGGAAGAATACTTATGGGTCGATATGATGAGGGTTCATGGGGAGGTTTACCTGGCTTTAAAAAGATTTGTATCTGTGCTGATTTTGATGATGGAATTTGGTACAACTTTTTTGCGTCTTTCTCGGTCGTGCCGCCAGATGTCACACGATCGCGACCGTGTCAAGTAGTGCTCCAGATCATGCGACATCTAGCAGCATGACCGAGAAAGACGTGCCATATTCCATCGTGGAGATAAGGCCCTGACGCGCCATGTTATAGAAACCGAAGTATAAGTTAGACTGTGTATATTATTTCATATTTCTTTGTTCGTTTCCCACATTGGAGCTTTTTTTATATGTTTACAAATAAATCTTTTAGAAATTATTTAAAATGTATTTGAAATAAATATGAAATAAAGATCGCTAGCCTTCAGTCACCTCTTCCCAATTTACGCAGTTGGATGCTACAAACTTAGAATTTGTATATTATGTTATATTTAATTTTATTATTATTCATTACATTTCTATTATTATGACTAAATTAATTTTAAAATGAATTTAATTATTAATTTTAATAATTACGAAGTAATTAACTTAATTTATTCCACATTATTGCTATTCTCAGCTAATAACAGAATCATTAAACAAAAGTCTAACACTAACCGAAAATGGGCAATAAATTTCCTATTCAAACACAATTCTGCCCCTTAATACAAATAATTTTACTACAAGGTAGAACTTAAACGAAAATACTCGTAAACATGAAATAAAATAACAAGTAGTAAAGTGTGGTATAAACATAATACAAATGGCATTGTTTTGATAGAAAACGTGAGGCAAACATTTTCGTATGAAAGCAATCTTCGTTACACTTTGAGAATGCTAGATTTATGTCAATTGTAATTAATGAGTTTCTTTTTGAATATATAAAAATACACCTGAAAAAGCAACAAAATGTAGACCTCTTAGACTGTAGCATGATCCTAATATATCCATTTATAAATTATATTCATAATCCTAATGCATCCCAACATCCTTAATTTAACTTAAAACAAAAGGGTACAGACCGCGGACATAAGCTGTCTCCAGAGGCGTATCTACGGTATGGCAGACATGGCACGTACCATGGGCGCCACTCACATAGGGCGCAATTTAGCATTCAGCATTGAAGGAAAAAAGTTAAAAATTAATTTAAAAAAGAAAAAAAATTCAATTAGAGAACTAAAGTTTTACACAAATGATAAAATAAAATAAACTTTTCTATAGGACGCATACAATTTCCTTTTCAAGGCTAGGAGCGCGGCAAAAAGTGGAACTATTCGTCCACTTTTCGCCCCTCTCGGCGCCATGAAAACTAAATTACAAAGGCTCGGGCGCCGGTGGCGCCCTCGCGAGAAATATACTATTATTGAGAGCAGCTTTTTTTAAATGAATCTGTATTTTGACAACAGATTTCATGGCATACAATTAATCGCATTTTTTGACAAGTCAAATATTTTCCACGACTGTTAATGAAGGTTTTCTTTATTGTGAAAGCGTAATAAACTCAAGTATACCCCGAAGGAAACGCGACACCTCTCATATTGGCTTTTCCGAGGAAGCACTTCGACCGAAGACCAAGGCGATGATTATCTTATTATCGGTGCGTATTATCTTATTGTCGGTTCGGTCAAGATATTCTTGTAAATCTGTTTGACGTACACGTACAAAGTGGAATCAGACTAGCTGTTGATTTACTTCCACCCAGTGCTAACTTTTGTGAATCTAACAATTGTTTTTACGACATTCTAATATTTTTGAGTTCTTCGCTATAAGACCACCAAAAATCCTTTTTCCAAGTGTTACGACATAATTGAACGTAGACGTTACAACTAGTGCTATACCAAAATGTGATACAAAATTCTGAATGTGTTGTCAAGAATAGTTAAAAAGCTAAAGGTAAAGTTAAATCTAGTAAAATAAGTTTCGATTTAAAATATAAGCAAATTATAATGTATATTTAGTTTACTTACACGCCCTGCAATTTTAGTACATACACAATGAAGCGTTCCATCACAAATAAAAAATAATCTAGTGCTGCTGGACGAAAAAGACGAAAGTTAGAAGAACAAGAAGATAAGAAATCTAGCAAATTTTTTATGACATTTCTTGACAAAACAAAAACAAATTGTGCAGTTTCTACTATGGATTCGGCGATGACACAATCCTGTGTGTCATGCCTCAATTTGTCAGAATCTGAAGATGAATTCAGTTCAAATGTATCAGAAAGTAATGAAAAGGGCAAGTCAGTGCCAAACAAACGCAATGAATCTGAGACTACACGCCCTACTGTCGCAGAAAACGCGAAATCTACAATACAAGATGAAGAAACTATCGATGAGCCTCTAAATAGTAGTGAAGTTCTTAGCACTGTACCATTTGGGGAACTAGATGTTATTAAAAAGTCTCAATCTGTTATACCACCAGATGTCATTAAGGAACATGATATTGGTCTTTTACAGTTTGATAAAGATACTGGAAAACCAATTCTTTCAGATTCGCTGAGAATGCAGATAATAAAGCTTTCTTGGAAGTATTTTCAAAACAGTGAAGGGCCTTTTTTACCAACAAACAGCCGTTCAATTAATAAATCTTGGTTCAAGAGAACACTGAGAAATGGGCGTGGAGAAGTAGTAACACGCTCTTGGTTAGCCTATAAGACTCTTCGGACTCTAAAAAGTCTGAATTTTGTTTATGTTGTCTACTTTTTTCTCACTCGATCACCAGTCAACATTAGAGCAGGAAAGTGGATTTTCCCAGTGGAAGTCATTTGAAAGAATAAGAGTCCATGAAAATGCTAAAAACCATCGTGAATGTTTTACCAAGTGGAAAGAAATGGAGAGAAATTTTGCAGCAAAAGATGGTATAATAGATGCAGAACTTCAATCGCAGATTGAAAGAGAAAAACAAAAATGGCGCGATGTATTGAAAAGAATACTACACTGCATCAAATATCTTGCTGCACAGAATCTGGATTTACGAGGCCACAAAGAATCGCTTCAATCAGACGATGATTCTAACACAGGTACCTTTCTAGGATTAGTGAAATTACTCGCCCTTTACGACCCTGTTATGGCAGAACACATCGCTACCGCAGAGAAAGATCCTGGATTCCAAACATATCTTTCTCCTAGTGTTCAAAATGAATTTATTCATTTGATGGCATCTAACGTTCGCCAAAGTTTGCTGGAACGAATTCGAAAAGCAACTTAGCATTTGGAGGAGTGATTCGGAGGAGAGCAACTTAAAACAAGGAGTGATTCCCGACAATTGTACACTCGAATGTTAACTTACGTTTTTCTGATTTTACTAGGATTTTCGAATAAATTACTTATTAAAATTGATCGTGTTCAAAAGAGACTTCAGGATCCAAAAATTAATTTTCACGATGCCGCTCTAGATTTAAAAGCTCTTCAAAATTATTTTCTTGATGAAAGGGAAGTATTGATAACTGAATCACTTGGAAAAAGGACTTAATCTCTGTCAAGAATGGGATATACCAATTTAACGACGATTAAGACGAAAGAAAAAAATGGCTGGAGAATCATCAGATGACGTTACTTTAACAGCCAAACAGGAAATTGAGAGTCATGAAGGCAACGGTTGACCATCTTTATAGCGAAATGAATGGAAGATTTACCCGCTTACAAGATACTGACGAAAAAGTTGGCTTCTTGTTCGACATTGAGGGTCTGTGTTATAATGGGGATACATAAATAATCAATACAAAGTGTACAAACTTCGCCACGTTCTACAGCAGCAATGTTGATGGAGAACAGCTATACGAAGAAATTATAGATTGCCGAATGCTACTCTCAGTTCGATCTCATATTAAAAGATCCAGACCTGAAGAACTTTTACAGTTCATTGTTGAATATGGCGACGAGAGCGTTTTTCCAAATGTACGTATTGGTCTTCAAATTATGTTAACTATTGCTGTCTCTATTACAAGCTGTGAGAGATCTTTCATTGAGTTAAAATTGATACTATCGTATTTAAGAGCTTCAATAGGGCAAGAACGATTGTGTGATCTTGCTCTGTTGAGTGTTGAAACAGTAGAAACGGAGAAAATTGACTTTGATTGTGTCATTGACGAATTTGCATCAGTAAAATCAAGAAAAGTGCACTTCTAGACTACTAAAAATTGTTATGTTATTAAATCTGAGCCGTAATAATATATTTTTTAAATAGTAACAATGTTGTCATTAAATTTTTAAAATGAATGTAAATAAATATTATTAAACATGAATTATTTTCTCTTTATTATCTTAATTCATGAATCTCAAAAACAGTTAACTTTTTTTCGATATAGATTGTTTATGAACATTTTTTAAAATAATCTAAATTTTATTCATAGTAGAGTATATCCACTAAAAAATAATAAGCGTAATATGAAGTTTCTTGAGAGGGGCGCCAAATCTCTACTTGCTAGGGGCGCCTGAATACCTAGATACGCCTCTGGCTGTCTCATTAGAGATTGCAACTTTCTCTACATCGCGAAAAATAAATATATGTGGAAAGTATATTTTGTACTTTGGAAAATACAAGGCAACCAGGGTTGACAAATTTAATAAGCTAGTTCTCATTTTTTAGTATTCGAACACTACTTCATTATTCAGATGAAGATTTCTTGGATTTTTGGATAATAATCAAGGGAGAAACAAATAAGCTAATATTGAAGTTTTGCATGAACAGATTTCCTGGGTACTTTCTATTAAGTTTTATTCCAGTCTATATGGTTGTAAAATACGGTTTGGGTAACTTGCACACACGCGTCGGTTTTCCTTTCATAGAGATTATTTCTCCAAATGTTTCAAATGCCGACGTATTCTATATGGCTCCCTCGGAAGCTAACCTTACCGCTGGAATTTCCGGAATCCAAAATGAACGGGCCTCTTCAAAGCGACGCGTAATTGACTGCGGTTCCTTCCTATTGGCTTCCTGACCAATTTTCTCAAAATACCACTTCACGTACGAGCCAGGAAATCATTGAAACCCCAGGAAATTTTATACCCATTGGGAAAGTCATGAAACATGGTAATTTCTTGCATTTTATGTATATATTTTGTGTTCATGCTTAGCCCAGCAAATTCACAATTTTGTCTCAAAAAAGAGAATGTGTCATCTGAAATATTGTAATATGGTGAAATATTGAAATACTGCAATACTGCAATCCGCCAAGGGCAATACCAATAAACATACGCGCATATACAAACTTTCCTATATAAGTATTACCAAATATTTAAAGTTTATATTAAAGTTACAGGGAATCCCAATTCAGGAACTTCTTGAACAACCTTGACATGTGCCAACTCGACGGACATTTAATACATGGATACTGGTATTGTTGCAGTTCAATGAACATTCAAGTAAACGTTAGGTAAATGTAAAATTTTAGAGAAACGGAATCACTGAATAGAACTAGAAAATGTATGAAAAAATGCAACTAAGAAAACGAGGCTGATGATAACGAAGATGTATCTGTTCCATTCTGGTTGACTTGATAGCAACAGTTACAACGTACGAGCTATAAAATCATGAAATAAAATCTTGCCTTGCAGTTGACTCATCGAACGACAGCAATGAGAACGTGGAGATTTTTATTTCATTAATTGAAACAGGAAGACGAAAACCGAAAGAGGTAGAGACATTATGTATTTAACTCTAAAAAGTTTAAAGTGAGTCCAATAGACTCACAGCCTTTTGTAATTCAGTACTATTCTTTTACTTAATAATACATAATACATCTCTCATAATACATTTTCTTTTATTCTTAACAATATTCCTCAAGATCTAACACATTCACTTTGTCATAGTTTCAAAATGAATATTGGATTGATTTTTATTTATTTTTTCGTAAAAATACAATTTTGTGTTATGAAGGCGAACCGTGTGTCCACTGGACTAATGTTCTTTCATTTACTGTTTAGAAAATCCTAGTGGAATTTAATTTACTCGTCTTGTTATGATATCATTATTATGCACAGTGAACCGTATTAACGGGATATTTTGTCAATTCATTGTGGAAATAGTGTTCTCTGAATTTTGTTTTGCAGTCTATAATGGTGCAAAATGTATTAAATAATAGTATACTAAGTCATCTCATAGATTAAAAGACAAGTTTGCTCGAATACGCGATATTTGGGAATCAATATCTAAAAATCTGACAAAATATTATTCCTCAGGAGCATTTGTGACGTTCGATGAACAGTTGGTACCCTTTCATGGGCGTTGCCCATTTTGTCAATATTTGAGTTCCAAACCTGACAAATATGATATGAAAATTTTTGGATAGTGGACGGCAAAATATATTATCCTCTAAAAGGCATTCCTTATCTTGGAAACGAAGGGCACGCTAAAGCAACGAATGTGAGCCATTGTGTTGTTACGAAATTTTCTTAACCATATTACACAAGTAACAGAAATATAACTTGCGATCATTTTTTACAAGTCTGGAACTAAGCAATGATTTGTTGAAGAATTACTGTCGTGGGTACTGTCAAAAAAAAAGAGATTTGTCCCGGTAAAATTTCTGTTTGATAAAAGAAGCGAGAAAGAATTCTTCGTTGTTTGGTTTCAACGGTAAGCACACTCTAGTGATGAATGTTCCTGAAAAGAAGAAAGCTGTTGTTTTGCTTTCAATTATGCATCATTGCAATACAACTGTAGTATAAAGAAATAAGCTAGATACTACTTTATTTTTCAACAAAACTAAAGATACACTGAATCAGATGGTTCATGCGTATTTACGTAAGAGAAAGACAAACAGAAAGCCCTTGGCATTCTTCATGAATCTGATCGATGCATCTGGGGTTGCCGCTTTTGTCACGTGTACAACTTTGTATTCGGACTGGAAACAGAAGTCTGTAAAAACTAGAAGGAAAATATTTTTAGTAGAGCTGGATGATCTTTGGTGCAGAAAAAAAACAGAATAAAACCAAATATAGGTTTACATCAGCAAATATTGATGGCCATGAACACACAAGTTCAGCGTGCTGAGAAACTTCCCATTCATTCAAGCATGAAAATAAAGAAAATGTGTTATTTGTGTGATCCTAAAAGACGAAGAATGCAGCGCCAAAGGTGTGACTTATGTCAAAAGAATGTATGTGATGAACATTCTGTCAGCCAATGAAAATGTCTTCAATGTACTAAAAGAAGAAAACAGTAACGTTTTGTTCTTGAAATATTGTATGACCAGAACTCTTAACTATTATAAGTTTGTATAGAGAAGATTTAAAAAATATGCGGTTTTTAATCTATTTTTTTAAATCTATTTAATCTATATTTTTAAAATTTCTTATATCACACCCATCGAAATAAAAAGTACAGTCGTGAGGGCGAAAAGGGAAACAAAAGTAAATTGTTGGAAGTCATGTATCAGAAAAAATATTAAGAAAAAAAGACTTAAATTTGTAATAATCATTGAAATTATCAAACTATTATTAAACGTCTTGTACACAGTGTTGTTGCCCATGAAGTCCACTGGACTCACCTTACGCTTTTATGATGCAATACCTTACGCTTTCTAGGGTTAAAGTAAAAAACAGTTAAAACCATGTGACGTACTCAAGGAAGAAGTTTTGTTTTTAATTTATTTGTACTCGTTAAACCATAGGTCTTTCCAGGGATTGCAGTTTTACTTGCTTTTTGGGGGGGGATTTGGGCTTTCCTTGACAAACTGAGGTTATAATTCTCTGACTCAATTATCTAATTTGTTTTCTTTTAGATGCTATTGAATTTTAGTCCTGATTTGATGGAATAAGCTGTTAGGATTGCCTGTCGAGCAATTAGAAGGGGAAAGGCAAAGATTCTACAATATTATTAGTTTAGGGAGGTTTAAGCATATCTTTGGGAAATTTGGATTTGATTCGACTTGGGATGTTTGTTGTTCGGCCTAAATGGAATTTCAGCGCGGGATGAGATGAGGGGAGGAAAGAATAAAAAGTATTTGCTACTTTTTTATGTTTTAGTACGATATCAATTCGGAGTTCTCTGAGAATTTGATGGTTCGGTATAAACCATGGAGCTTTAACTGACTTCCTAGGGACTTTATTTTGGATTCTTTGAATTTTTTGTATGGTGGTAGGAGCTGCATTGCCCCCCACTGGGCAAGCATAAGTTAGTGTGGGTAGGATAATAGATTTATATAGTAGAATCCGGAATTTGGTATTTAGTGTTGAGTATTGATTTATGAACAAGTACAGTTTTGATATTTTGGCATAGGATTTGTTGATTGCGGTGAGAACATGGGGTTTCCAAGACAGTTTCTTGTCTAACAGTACTCCGAGATACATTATTAGTATGTTTTTCCAGGGTATATCATTGTCATCTATTTTCAGAGAGGGAGGGATTTGCGATCCCTTAAGAGTAAATATTTTAGTCTGGCATTTTTTCGGATTGGTTGCAATTTTCCATTTTTGGTCCGTTGCGTTAGGATGTTAAGATTATTCTGGACTCCATTGTATGCCATGTTAATATCTGTACTTGCTGTAGAGTGTGCTGTATCGTCAGCAGAAAGAGCAGTTTCCACGTTAGAAAATTTGAGTATATCACTCACGAAGATATTAAATAAAATTGGTGAGAGAGCATTTACAATTATTTCCGAATAATTTAGGTGATGTAAGTGAAAAACAAGGTGAGCGTTTTCATCAAGATCTGAAAGTGATGAAAAAACTTTATCAGGGACGATGGAACGCCAACATGATGGGAGATTACTGTTGGGCACTTCAGGGAAAGAGCAAGCGGCACAGAGGAGAAAAATTTATATCAGTTGCTTCAAATAAAAGGGACAAAGAAAATATACATCAATGGACACGTAAAGCCTTTGTAGAATGTAATGTTAAGAATATAAAGCCATCTATGTTTAAATAAAATTCTCTTGGAACTTTAGGAAGTCGTTTACTTTTCATTTTAATTGCATATATAACATATTTTGCCTTATCTTAATAGGTGAAATTGCGACTAAACAGTGGGTGATGGAAATAGAATTCAATTGCAAATTCAGCACCCAAAAAACCAGCTATCAAGATTTAAAAAGTTTTTTGAAATCCATTTTTGTTGGCCAGTGAAATGTTTTAAAAACGTTATTAACATCATAATAATAACATAATAATAATAATAATAATAATAATAATAATAATAATAATAATAATAATAAAGGGGCTTAAAGGGGATAGAAATCAATAATGCAAGAATTGGAATCAAACACCACCGAACTCCACTCTCTCGCTTCAAGCGGGGATCCCTGTTAAGTCGTGCGGAGTAGCACCTTAAGGTTGTGGTATCCGGCCCCTTCGGCGGAGTGGGCCGACGACGACCTGATGAGAAATGGGGGTTCTGACAGGGCGATTGGAAGGTAATTCCTTGGATGGCCTACCGGGGTGGTGTGGATCAGCCAAGTGAATCTAGAGCGAGGGAGGCGGTGAAAGAGCCAGTGTCTTGGTCAACAGCATCTCCCACAGCTTGAGTAAGCAAGGTTACAGTAGGACCTGGCACTATGCCCCCCTCCCAAAAAACCTCATCCCTAGGGGGCGGATTTTAATGAAATGTCATTTTTATTCGGATTTTAATGAAATGCCATCATTTAGAACAATGTCGTTTAGTATAGAAATTCATGTTATGTTACGAAAAAACGCAATGACCCATTTTTATACGTCATTTTTTGCATTTTTTATCGGCTTCGACTAATAAGTCATTTTTAAATTGTTTTGTCATTTTTATTGCATTTTCGATGATTTCATTGATTTTAAAGTCATTTTAATGGTACTTGCTTCAGATAATATTTACGAGATGCAACAAATGTTCTCCGCAGAATTCCTGACTACCTATATCTGGTAGCCTATTCGGTTTCTTTGCTCAGCTCTCGAAATTGTGAGTATGAAATCTAAGGTTCCTGTGACGCCTGTCAGGCGGTTCAGCCGAATTCGGGACAACTAAAGACTGACATTTTCTGGTAAAGAACAGTTCAAACGAAAAGTTCGAAAGCTGAGTTCACTTGAACGAATAGAAGCAGTCTCGATTACATCAGTAACACATCCAGCAGCTTATGTTGTTCATCTGAACTGCTTTTGATAACATTTTTTACATCGCTTTTCTTTTCTTTTGGGGTATTTTTAAAACATTTTAAGAGCATTTCATTGATCACTTTTGGCGATGTTTGAGGGCATCAAAATCCGCCCCCTACTCATCACTTAGGGCACGAAGCATGACATCTCGGAAAACAGCCGCTGCTTGGGGAGCGCCTGAAGCAGATGCTATACGTGACAGCGTGAAAGCCACCAGTGGTAGTCTGCCGATAAAGCGGGCAACTGTCGGGTTAACCGAACAAGATACAGCCCATATCAATATCAACCTTATTGGAAGGCAGGTTAACGGGGCTTGGTCATAAACAAACACGAACTATGAGTTAATTGTTTGCCGACGTTTCGGAAAATTAATTTCCATCCTCAGGGCTTGCAACCAAAACATGAAAACATATGCTAAATGCTCCTCCATTTCAGGCACCTCTCGGGGAGTGAGAGACGCACAATCCTCCTCACCAACACACACCATGATGAATATGATACTAGTAGTCATATATCAACCTTACCCAACAACACCTAAGGGTAAACGATGGGGGAAGTGTTGCTGGGGAGAGTACTCCCGGGCCCTCGATTCTCGTCCCGTCGTCAGCATGTAGACACCGTCCCTTAACGGCAACGTACATATTGGAAAACATAACATGTTTTCCAATATTGTATGAGCTGCTTATGTTGATAATAAGCAGAAAAATATACTTACCCTTACACCTACCATCTATGGCAATGGGGTCGCTTTAAATAACGAACATCAGTATCCATAATTCTCAGTCTCCCGATAACAGAAGAAGGCATGAAATGACGTTTCACTGCCATGAATCGTGCGTACAAAACCGACACGAAGCTAACCAATCCAGGACATCGTTTCAGAAACGCGGGAACCAAAACGCCAACTATTACAATTTGTTATAAATAAAAGCCTATTAGAAACTTTTCCCATTTTTACGCAGCAAACATTAGTAACAGTCTGTTGATACACCATACAGGTTGTCCCACCAACTACGGACCACGCCCATAACTTTTAAACGGTTCAAGATATCGAAATTGCAGTTTTTGCTGAACAATGTGGAATCCTGGGGTAAGTAACATGCCGTAGAGAAATTGTCTTTAATATTTTTAGTTGTTGAGAAATATAATCTTTGATTTTTCAAATAGAACTGTATATTTTACTCACCAGCAATGAATAGATCATGATAAGAGATGACATGACAATTATGTTTCATATGCTAATATTTTGATAGTAATTTTAGTATAAAATTAGACTTTCTGAATGTGATTTTGAATCGGGCAGTAGTGTAACTGCCCTTGCAACTCTCGCCTTCCTGGAAGGTGGCCTTCGTAGCGTCAAGACTGTTGTGTGGAGAGAGGACTCTGAGAGGAATGGCAGTGGGGGATAAGAGGTGTAACTACAGCAATCCATGGTGTTGATACAGAGGTCACACTTAGAAAAAACAATTTCAACGATAAGATTTTTTACATTTATTTATCTGGATATCACTTGTCTTCTACTGAAATTCCCAAACATCGATCATTCCAAAGAACGATATAAAAATTGGTAGCGTAAGGAAGATGATAAAAATAATTATCATTTTCAAACTTGACAAAAATTCAACCCCCGTCTCTTCATTGGTAAATTTCATTTTTAAATAAGATGATCACTCGTCCACTTCGCAACCATACGTATACTTCTGTACATAAATGGAAAAGATAAATGTGCACTTTGCCTTCTGCCTTGGATTTTCAAGTTTGTGGCAGCATGTGGCGCTATGAAATGAGAAATTCTCCAATCAGTAATAGCAGACGCTACTGCAGATATGGATTTGTGTTAAAGTTTGGGAAATTTACTCTTATATAACTGTCAAGTGTATTTCAAAATTGTTATTGCTTTGTTCTTTCGGTAGAAATTTTTTTAAATAGAAAGTTTATTAACAGTAAATAATAAGAGAAAATATTTACCTATCCATTATGTGATGACAGGTAAATCGAGATATTACAATGAAATTCTTTAAGCATTTGTACGCTTCCGATGTTTTAAAATGGTGGCTTGTTTCTGTATTGATCTCAATAGTTGTAATATTGAAAATTACCTTTATTATTATCGTCCTTCCACTACATTTTTTATTTCATTCTTATGATTGTCGTTGCTTTGGAATTTCAGAAGAAGAAAAGTTTAATTTAGATGAACAAAAGGGGAAAATATCTCATTCTAATCGTTACTATTGATGTTTGTTCATATGTTCTTCCTGAGAAGATCTTGAATTGCTGTAGTTACTCCATGCTTCACGGTCACCCCTCTCACACTCCTCTCTCTCCACGAAACAGTCTCGACGCCGCGAAGGCCACCTTCTCCCAACGGCGAATGTTGCAAGGGCAGCTGTAGGAAATGCCTGTTTGCTAGAAAATAAGATGCCAGGAAATCTTACTTTATACTCAAATTACTATCAAACTATTAACGTATGATACGTCATTTTATTCCTATTTTCATGTTCTATCCATTGATGGTAAGAAATATAGTTCCCTTCACAGAAATAAGTATATAGTTCCCTTCACAAAATCAAAGATGATTAAATATCTCGATAACTAAACATATTATAGACAATTTCTCTATGGCATGTTACTTGCCCCATGATTCCGCATTGTTCAGCGAAAACTGCATTTCGATGCTCCGAACCGATTAGAAATTAAAGGGGTGACCCATAGTTGGTGGGACACTCATACTTTGTATACTTAAGCTATGCCGTCATGGAGAACCTATATATCAGTATGACCGTTGCTTTCTTAATATCACATTAAATGGTATTTACCATCCGCCTGTTCAGATCAGGACGAAGATTCTTTATTACACACATCATCAGAATTGTGGTGCTAATTTTTCACTTTCTACAACTTGACTAACGTTATTTGATAGATCTTTCTCTACAAGATGTTTTAGAATAATTGATAGCGGCTCATTTGCCCTTACTACTGCATAGCTAGTTTTAGACAATAATATGTGTTGAGTGTGTAAACATATTTTAGGAAAATGAAACATTTCACGAGTCAAAAGATATTATACACCATTAATCGAAATATAATCAAGTAAATTGGTTAATTTCGATGCCCTTTGGGTGAAATAGAATCTAGACCCTTGATATTGCATTGAGTAATTAAATCAGAGACAATCACCAATGGTGAGGCTGTTGATTCAACCTAGTCATGTTTCCGAGGCGGCGCAGATCAATACTGATTATGGGTTTGGTGTAATGTAACGCTGAGAAAGCATTCGGTATTTGTTGCCTTTGAAAAGAGTCCTAGGAGAAGGAATGAATATTTTAGAACAAAATATAATAACGGGTTATTTACAATATTTGTACTACAACTTTCCCTTCATAACACTCTGTCTCAATGAAACGAATTCAGCGTTTTGAAATATGCTCGATGTGGTCTAAGACGAATAAATATTTTGTGACAATGGCTTAATGAGCACGTTATGTGATTTTGCAGAAATCTTGTACTTGAACGTCACCTTGAGAAAGTCTCTGCTGGGGGGGGGGGTGCGAATATTTTTAAATCAACTAGTTGAAGTGTCCGGCGTTGACTGTATTTATTAAGTCGTCTATTAAATATAAAAACGAATATATTCTGCAGTGTAAATTTATTTACTACCATTTACATTAACTGCCTCGAAGCATACTTTGGCCAACATGAGTTTGCTACACTAGGTGAAGCACTTTACGGTGTTAAAAATTGCAGATATTATGTATTGAACAAGAATGGGACAGCTGATGGGAAGTTTCTAAGACTAATGCGATAATAATTTCGAGATCCACTGTACCAGTAGTTTTCTATTAACACAACACTACATAACCTCAATAATTATCTCAGTTAACTCTGCGCTACGTTTTTTCGAGTCAGACCCACCAGGCCTCGGCCTTCGACCTTCGCGATTTACATGAAAAAACATTGAGTTTGTGCAACGCCCGATTCTCATAGCATTTTTATACCAAAATACGTCTTGTGAAAACGTTTCTCCCTCTCGCCTTAAACTCAGATAATTATATTTCTTTAGCCAGCGTCGTAGGATTAATACTAACGTTGGATAATGTCAGAAATTATCCACTCTTTGGCTATTGATAACCTTTATCCGAGCCGTCTAGATGTGTGCATTAACCGACTAATATGCGAATTAGCCTCGTTTCGGAATTTGGTCGTAACATTTTACATGGTTGATAATCGTTGTTGGTTTTAGATGAACATATAATTATATTTACATTTCTCGTGCCTCTCGTAGCCTTCCTGATTCATTGTTAAACAACAGTCAAAGATCCACGCTACTTATGAAATGAGTTTTTCTTTGCGTAAATGTCTTTTTCTATCACCTTCATACAATGTCATCTTGATGTTTGTCTAATTTATGTCATGTTTATATGATAAACTGTGGTGATATAAATCAAAAACTTTTGAGATAAACGTTGAAAATAATAGTGAAATAGTGAAAAAAAACATTCTGTAGTTCTCATGTTAACGGACAAACAAAGTCGCGAACGCGAACTTTATTTTATATACTTGTACAAGTATTCTCAAGTATATAAAAATTTTCGTTTAAATAGGGGTGAACAAATCGCGAAAAACAGCAATATGTGAAATTTTTATTTGTATGCGAGTTGAAAAGTGAGCAACACGGGCCAAGGACAATATAGAAAGTGGTTCAGAAACGATGGGTCATGAATATTTTCCCAGAAATATGTCCTGAGAAATGGCTCTCTCAATATAATTCACAATTCCTGCACTGAAATAACAAAGTTGTTGTTATTCAAAACAAGGTGGACAGGAAAAAATTCCGGAAGCGCAGAATTGCTCTCAGCTAAGCTAATCTAAAAAGGTCTCAAAACGAAATGTACTAAATATTTAAGTAATTCTTGACGTCCAACAAAATGCAAAGCATGTCTTCGGTGACAAAAGTGAGTAAGGAATAATACGCTAACAAAATAAAATATTAAATCATAGTCTTTTTATTTTCCGATATTATCCTTGGGTTACGTCACTAACAAGCTTAAGCACCGCTCATTATATTGCCTAATATATTCAAGCTCAATTTCCTTCTATTTAACACTCACAAACAATTCGCCAGATTGTGGAAATACTTATTTTTGTGATGTGGTAATACTGTCTGGACCCGCAAGAACATATATCGTATATCGTATATCATTGTTTTAAAAATGAAAATGGTTTCGTAATGGATCTCAACTTCACAACATAATCTGAACTGATTATAGATATATTCTGCACCCGTCATGAGCAGGTCTCGTAGCATTTCTAGATACGTACCTAATATCTGCTTGTTTCCGACCATCCTGCTACGAGTAAAGGCTACGAGAAAAGCTGTTTCAAGAATTTCAAATGTTTAAACTGAAAAAAATGGTTTTAATTATTTTTCACTACCGTCCAAATTGTTTAAAATTTTGAAAAAAATATATGTTATAGAATGTTATAAAACCCATTTTAGGGCGGGGGGAATTGAGACAGTACTCCAATATTATCACATCGAAAATGAATATCAAACATTTATTTATTTTTTTCTATATGAATATGGCGTCAAAATTCGTTAACAAAAATACCTTCAAAAAGAACTATGTTTCTCCGTCTCTGCAATGTTTTTCAACCTGATACACACAATAGATGCTGAGAAAAAATGAAAACATGGAAAACACGTTGCTCGTATCTCTGCAACAGATTGCCCTAGGAGACTGATTTTTTGTGAATTTACGTCATTTTGTATTCTCTTTCATATGAGCATCGCGATTATCGATTTGGTTTGGGGGCACTTTCCACCGCCTTATTTGGCTATACCCCTTTCCCTCAGATCTTCCTCGCGTTTATCGGATGTTTCCACCCTTGTTAACGTGGAAATTAAGCAGGAAACTCAGACATTTAATGTAGGTAGTTTATGTTACGGAATACTTGTACAGACGTTACGTTGGAATAAAGTGCAATGTTTTTCTTCTCGGATGAAATGGGAAATTGTGAATACCTAGAATTCAGAAGAATGAAAACCCCAAAATTGCAATGTAAGGACCTCGAAGAGTTTTCGCAAAGTTTACAATATTCAAAGAAGCATATTTTAAATCATTGCTTTAAAAGTAAAAATTACGCAACTCAACTTTCAGCATTTCTACCAAGTTGTGCTACAAAGTTAGGAACCACGAAAAAAATACGTCAAGAGAGATCTCATTTTGTTAATTGCGGCATAGAAAAGTAAACTTGTGTTCCAGGACACAAAATTGGTTTTATGGTTGTAGAACACCTCATTTCCAAGTTGTGCACGATTATTTTGTGGTTTGCAAGTGCGTCTGACAATCCACATATTCCATAATCTCCGAACTTTGTGTTTTTCGTCTTAAATATGTGAGATGTACCACTATGGTGTAATTCCATACTCAGCAATAATACACTTCTGGGGTTATGTCCATAGTTTATTATAAAAGGGAATAATCGTTATATTTCCCTAACGTATTACACAGTATTACGTAATGTATGTAAAGAGGATTACGATATTTCGTATTCGTATTTTCATCCATAAATAATTTATGAAAAATGTAAAGTAAAAACGATACATCGTACTTCTTTATTTCAATAAATATTGAACAAATATTCTTGGGGTGTATCCGAAGAACTTTAATTTTCTGTGAGTAAACACTTCTTCAAAGTCACCTCGTCCCTACTCGGCATTATCTATTGGGAAATGAAGATGAGAGAAAAAGCTTTCTGCGCTTCGGGGAATTAAGCTATGTAATATGCATAGCTACTACGGAGGACTCTGACGATCTCAAAAGTCAAACTCCCGACTCCCACGCGTTGATAACTCTGAATGCGCGATATGAATCATAGAGGAACAGGAGTTCCTCTTTAGTGAAGGGAAAGGGAATCACATGACGCATTCCTGCAAAGAGCTCGATGAAAGATTCTTCTCCTCGTGCCGACACTAGGTGGTGTGGAGATATAACCAATGCAGAAATTTTGCGAAGAACTGTTGAAAAAAAATCTAGTAATTTAAAAACAGTGGTGCTACAACAGCACATACTTTCTGGCATTAGCAACAGTTACGAAATATTTTCATAATGCAATTTCTGTGAATATTAACACATCTCAGCCAGCACTTAGAAAACTCATTACCAATTCTAGCGTATGAGGTGCGAAAATTCATTTTAAGCTAGTACATCAACACAAATTGTGCAAAACTTGTACAACATTTTTGAACAAAATTTGGTCACATACTTTCGTGTTCATTTCTGAACGATATAAATTGTACTTATTTATATGTATGTAATGAACAAAATTAATGAATTTAGTGTTTACATTTAATTATGGACTATATTGCATTTATAAGCAACATTTTGTTTGCAAAAATTCCTCTCAATTCTTAAGTTAATCAGACCTGGAAGTACGTATGTTCAAACTCTATGTATTCCTTAGTTTCTTACCAAAATTAATGAATAATGTAGATATATTTGTTTTCTATTTGTTAATGAACCAGTATTGGATTGTGTCAAAAAAGGTAACATGTCTTCACTTTCATGTTTTATGATAACATTGGTTTTAATTATCAACCCAACTGTATAATTTATATGAAATCCAATTAGTACCATTATATTGACAGGAAAAATGATTCATTCCTTTCATCTCTGAAACTGGAAACCACATGTACACGGCCAAAGATTAATCCGAAAAAAAGGTAATGTGGTTTACATCCATGGTACTAATAATTAAAAAGCTTTCCGAATCACTTTAAATATGTAGTGATATTTTCGTTTCAGTGCTTCTAATAAAAACACGCTGTGCCTCAAACACTAAATTGTGTTGTCATAAATCATAGCTTTATTTTATAAATCCCAATTTTTGTACGTAAACCTGTTCTTTCAATAATCATCAAATCTCGAAACAATTCAAGTTAAATTATTAACCTATGTTCTCACGGAACATGCAATAATAATAATAATAATAATAATAATAATAATAATAATAATAATAATAATAATAATAATAATAATAATAATAATAATAATAATAGTCGTATTAAACGGACATTGAAATAACTTTTATTCCAAATTATCGGAAGGAAGAGTTTTGCCAAGTTATGTCCACGATTAGAAATGTGTTTTTGGAACAAAAATAATTCCAATAACTATAAGCAATACAAATCTTTTTAGGACGAACAAATTTTAAAAAACACATACGTCCAATTATCCTTACAATTATTCCCATCAGGATGTGGTGGGAACTGAGCTAATTCATTCTGATTCCTGATAATCCGAAGAATTTTCTTCAAATTCCACGCGCGAATATGAAGGGGCATTTATAATTTTATTGATTGACATTTCTAGATTTCCATGTTTCCTCCAATATTCTTCTTCTTCCTACTGTACGTGCAAGCAGTATCCCTCTCAGTTTCACGGAGTGATTGAAGAGAAATCTGGCACTCCTGACTCCCGTTAATTTTGAAGGATCATTCCTCCAGTGATGTTTTGTTTCCTAAAACGTCTTTTGATTTTAGCCCATGCTAATTCAATAGGATTTAACTCGCAGTTATAGGGCGGGAAACGAATGACAATACACCCTTTCTCTGTTGCCAGAACGTCTACAAAAGTATTTCTAGATAGGTTTTCTTTAAAAATTTGTTAGAGAACGTCCTTTCTTAATGTGTCATTACATAGAAAGATCCTTTTGTTTTCAGACACTGAATCATTTTTGCTTTCGCGTCATATATGGATGGTATTCTGTTGCACTGCCTGCAGTGATGTGATGCTTTGTCCAACAAGATAACGGAAGCAAGAGGGAGAATTTGAAGTACTTGCGATGGGAACCACTTCTCAAAATTCTCAGAAATCGTACGTTCGTGATAGTCTCCCGTGGTTGATATTGCCTCAAATATGAGTTGGGCTTTCGGTATAAAGCCTTTTTTGACCCAATGCTGGTACTACCAATCTTTTTGCTGCACTGTCCCACTCATTAACACCAATTACGTCGCTTATTTGCCAATCAAATTGATTTCGATCTAGGACTCATCCAAATAAAATACCTCCTTTTTATCTTCCCTGAAATTTTTCATTATGATAATACAACCGGGCCTTTCGACCACATTGTCTGCTCTCTCCAGGAGCAACGTTCTCTTCATTTTGAACACTTTTTCAAGAAATGCCCGTCCAGTACAAAACTTTGCGAGAGATGTTACTCCCCAATTCCAATGAACCTTTTTTTACGCCACACAGGTAAGAGATGATTTATACTTTGGACAACTTTCTGAACAACTTAAAAATATCCCTGATGCCGCGCTTATCGAAATCATCTAGTTGAATTTTGTCACGATTTCTTGCTCGAATGAAGAAAAAGCAAATAATTCCTTAGATATCCATAATAATTTTTGGTGTTGAACCCTTATTCAATATACCAATTGTAAACCTAAGAACAACATTTAATATCCCGCAGA
Organism: Teleogryllus occipitalis; assembly: GCA_011170035.1. Taxonomy (NCBI): domain Eukaryota; kingdom Metazoa; phylum Arthropoda; class Insecta; order Orthoptera; family Gryllidae; genus Teleogryllus; species Teleogryllus occipitalis. The sequence continues at coordinate 33,912 of BLKR01015937.1, forward strand.
ATTTCTTCCAAGGTCGGCGGAGCGAGATCTGACACTCGACGTTTCAAGAAGGAATTTCTTCATATTTTAAATTTTTACATACTCTAAAATGTGGATATTAAATGAATTTTTGGGTTTTCTTCTGGCGAACAGTTGAACAAATAAACGAGAAACGAGTATTTCGACACAGAAGAATCGCATGAAACACATCCACATACATACTGAAATAAATATATTTATTAGATTTCAGTTACACATATATATTATCAATTATTATTTTTAGATTTTATATTAGTGTCGTAACACTGGCACAGCAATTATTTTATCTTCAGAACGTGCACTTACTAGTAGAGGGATTTGCCAGTTTATTTATTGTTACTAGGAACACTATGAGGATTATTATTTTTATACACTTTTTTTACACTACACTACAATTATTTATTTTCATGGCAAAAACAGTTAAAAACTGTGTGTGACGTGCTAGGGGGAGAAGTGAATTCTGTGCACGTTTTCATAATTCTGTGATCCCTCCCTAATCCATTTCTTCCATGTTCCCATATATATAACAGTATATACAAAAGCTCTATTTAACCTTCAAATTCATATTTATAGATCACTCAAGAAATAAACAAAGGAAATAATAACCATGTGTACACAATTATTTTAATTCATTCCAAATTTATAACGTTTTCCTTTGCTATACATGTATTTTAATGAGGTACTGATCTTAACAATTAGCACCCTAAATTTCCCACTATTAAATATTTCCTCCGAAATATTTTTAATATTTGCTTCGGATATTTAAATATTTCTCTTCGGAAGATACGAAGGCATATCCGAGTTAACTGGCTTCTCTCAAAATGTTTTGCACATCACCTAATGTTAGCAGGAACATAATTAGACATATAACCGTATACTGGCCGCTTGGAGGCGCAGGTCCAAGAATTTGCTGGAAGCTGTGGGACTCTGTTATTCGACTGTGATAATACCGTGCGCCAGGAAAGCCACTTCACAGTGGAACCTGGTGACAGTACTAACCACAGAAAACACGTTGGTAGTACGAGCTGCAGCTTGTAACATAAGGAAACGGACTACATTGCGTACTCACCACAATAATAAGAAATGTTGGAAATGTTGTCCCCTCACTGATATCCAAGTAACCTGGTTGCTACCAACATAAATGCAATTTTTAATGGGAATCCTTGGCTCGGTACAAACTTTCGTGGCTCTGTATATAGAGAGCTTATTCTTCCAAGCGGAATTTATATTATATATACAATAATTCGTAGGTCAGCAAATATAAATTACTATTAAACACTGAAAATAAAGTAAACACACACATTTACAGATACAAAAATTACTACACTCATTTCCCGCAAGGAATAAATGGAGAAGAAACCATTGTAATTATGTTTGTATCAGGACATATTCTATGTTCTCGGAAGCGATTGACGCACCATCACTAGGATGCGAGCTGTACTTATCACTTTCTTTTGCTTTACTCATCATTATTATTATTATTATTATTATTATTATTATTATTATTATTATTATTATTATTATTATTATTATTGTACAAAAACGCAAATAAAGTCTTCAATTATCAAGTATCAAGCTTTGAAATAAATTAAATTAAAGTGTTTTTCCTTCCTAAACACTTACAGCATTTGGCACTGAAGTGCTTTACGTACAAAATCTCTTCTTCGTACACTGGGTTGTGGTATTTTACGCTTCGCAAACAAACAACAACCGGTTGGTGATTCAACGTTCATTTTATAAATTGACAGACCCTCTCCCATTGACTGCCCGACATAAATAGCAGATGCAGGCAGGTGGACCGGTAAGCTATCGGGAGCCGAGCGGGTTTTGCCCGTCGCTCCAACGACTCGAGCAGCCCGCAGAGGCACAATGGGCGGGCGGAGGGCGACGGAGATAAGCGGCCTGCGACAAAACCGACGCTGCGACATTGTGTCGCGTGGCGCCGCACTCTATCACCCGCCCGCTCACCCACTCGCTCACCCCCTGGCGCCCACGGCACTGCTAATCGCCCGCGCAATTACAGAGCCCGTGCCCCGCCCCCTCTTCGTCTCTGCCCTCGTTGCTCCTCGGTCGCACCGCCCGCCTCCCGCCCCCGCGTCAATGAACATGAGGCCCCCGCGCCGCACCACCAGATGCGATCGTCGCCCCGGGTTTGCATGCCTGCTTCCGCTGGCGCTCGACGGCCGTGCTTGTGTTGGATGCGGTTGGCGATGTAATCAGATATCTCGTTCAGGCGAAGAATATTGGGAGAAAATCCGCATTGTCTGGTACGATTGTTATGTTACAAACCTTTCGTAGGGTGGCTCAAGGCAATAGGGAGCCACCTCTTAGGTGGCTCAAGGCAATAAATGATGACACTGCTGTGTCTCTGACCGGGAAGTCCTAGGGTTCGAGTCCCAGTGGTTCGATTTTTCAACACTACACTACATAACTAGGTCGAATTCAGCTGCTGTCTGGAGAAGAATACTAGCGGCCGGCTTCTCTAATCGTTAGTTTTTCGTGGTTTCTCCGATGAACATCAGACGAATGGCAGACCAGTATCCAGGAAATGGGCCACGGATCACGCATGATCTTTCCTTTTCTTATCCTCACACCTTACTTACACACTTAGTTGCTCCATAATGTCCCGAGAGTAACCAGTATTATGTAATCATTTATAATTTCAAAAATAGTTTTAAATAAGAGAAGATTCAAAATTTTTTTGTTGGCTGCCTACCAAGAGGCAGTTTTCTCTCTGACTCGCATTCATATGACTGGTTGACTGTCAACTCAGTGTGACACATTTTACAACCTTCGAGCTCATAGTACTAGTATATTCGAGCTCCTTCGTTAACGCATAAATAAGCTTTCAATAAGATAACTTGAAGGAAACTTAATGAAAGATCAGTGGTAGAAATGAGAAACTTGGCGGGAGGAGTGGGAAATACAAAAATGTCAGTATTATGAATGGAAAGTCACCGGGGTTCAAACCTAGGCCAAATGGCCAATGACAATTATTTATGATGTAAACATTTCATTGAAATTAATTATAAATATTTGGAAGTGGATAGATCGAGGGAGGAACAAATACACACTTCACAACATTTTATCATTAAAAAAACATGAATAGATTTTAGCGAAAAGGGATTGTAACTAATAAGAATTTAATGTTAAAGAAAAGTAGTAAGACACAAAGAAAGTGAAATTAGAAAAGATACCTATATCTTGTTCAGCAGACGTTAGCTGAAAAGATGGGTATATAATTGAACTTTTGTTATAAATGAAGAAATTTATATAGAACGAAGAATGCCTGCAAAGAAAAGTGGAGTGAATGGTGGTTTAATAAATTATAAGAAGAACACGATTCAATATTGTAGAGAAATGTACGACGAAATGTATTAGGCAGGAGCAGTGATATAAATGTTGTGTTATTTTAATTGTAGAAAATATAACCACACATATACTAAAGTTCAAAGCAAAACACATGAACGGAGAAATGGATTGGAAATTTTGTGTGGATAAAGGAGATAGACTATGGTCGAGAAAAATTAGCCTTTTTAAAGTAAATCTTAACGTTATTTGTTAAGAATGGTATGAGAATAAGAAAATATTTCATTTTAATTAAGGTTTATACATTTTATATTGAAGGTAATACGGTATCGCTGGAATTAAAATAACTGATTTCTATTGTGATGGACCCTGATTTTCGGTCCGATACAACAGTGATTTTAAGATAAGATGGGGGACAAGTAATCTTTTTCGTGAATGGGCTCTTGGTATTCGTGTATATACATTGAAAATACAAATTATAATACAAAGAATATTAAATACTTTATTTCAAAATCTCCATTACAATATGCGTCTCTTTTCACTTTTCCAACCTTTAATGCAAATGAATCACTGCTACTCTTATTACCATTTCCCCAAAAAGACTGCTCAACACATAAAAACCTGACTTTTATATCGGCGACATTGCTATCCACGGGCGCCTCGGCGGGGGGAGGGGCTCTTCGGCGCGGCTCGGCGTCGCCCGGCTGTTCTCGGTCCCGGTCTCTTCCCGAGGTCCGGGGCGGCCGCTGCTTGATTTGTTCTGCTCGGATCAACACATGCCTTCGGCCGTTATCCACACGTCACTCGTTACATCCGGGCATTATTGATGTTCTGCTCTCATCCACACCACCCGCACCGTCGACTTCGTGGACGCGCTACTCACAATAATACTGTCTACGGTCCTCGCAGGATGTTTCGATGCAGTTGCGCTACCACGTGGTGTAACTAGTCTCCCGACTGATCTCTGGCACTCTCCCAGTCCTTAGCATCACAATTCCTAATTAGATTTTGTAGATTTTTCACCGACATCCTCGACATCCATTCTCACTTTACCCACTTTCCATCGGCACGCATCACATCTCCAGTTCCTTAATTCCTTCCTTAATTCCAAACCACACAAGTACATGCACCCGTTCCGTCTCCTCTCGAGTTCTTTCTCTCACTGCCCGTTTTCTCTCGTGCTGTTCGCACCTCTTCTCGCTTTCCACGTTACCCTGACTCGTTTAGAACGGGTCAGTCGGCAAATAGCTACCGCGTAATTTAACTGGATCGGCCGCTGCACCTCTGTTTAGAAACAGGATGCGCTTCGCTATATATGTACTAAAATAATTACTCGCATACAAAAAGTGTTTGAGAAATATTAATCCAGACTGATTAAAAAAGCAAAAAAAAAACTGGTTAATACATTTGTACTGCCTTATGAAGTTATAAGAAGTACTGATCATCTGCCGTAGTCAAAGGTTCGTATTTATTAGTTTATTAGTATTTAATAGTTGCTCGATATCAGAAACTCAAAAAAGCACCAATGTCATGCCGATGTGTATATTTTATTCAACTGTATTATCAACATTAGATTATAAATTAAATTTAAAATATACTACTTCCATATTCGTCATTTTGAAATTATCGAGGAATGGATATCAAAATCATGTTACTGTTAGTAAAAGATCACCTGATCTACAACTTTGTGGATCCCATTGGACACTTCCTGTAATATGTTTGGTTGCTTTATATTCTACACCATGGATTGTGATGTGAAATGGCTGCTAACAATATTGCAACATGCGTTCGAATTAATTAAATTAACTATATCATTTTCCATATTAATGAGTTTCGTTAAAATGTCCGAGTGTCCAACTTCGACAGTTTGTCAGTGTCAGTCAGAAATTCACATTAGGATTACGACAGAATTCAATTTAGGATTACGTTAAAACTGTCCGTGAGAGTCTTGAAGACTTTCAAAAGATCGCAGAAACCGTAAACCGTGCTCAACGAATTTTGGAGTTTGGTGTTAGAAGGGGCAATTTCAACAGATATGCATCATGTTCCATGTGTCAGTATCATCATCATATGAATATTAATGAAGAAAAGTGCTTACGATTGTGAAATATTTACGTATAAAATACACAACTGATGTCGTCTGCCGAGCATTTTTTCTGAAAGCTCTCGAGTCCCATCTGTAATAGGGATTACTCTTTCATTTTATTGAACGTAATTTATGTTTTTATTAAATAGCTAGTAGGAAATGGTCACTGTGGCGACTTGGCGTGAGTGTAATAGGCTTTCCAATGAACTTGGCGAGACGTACACGAACTGTTTAAGAGAATATTTTCGTTTAGAAGTGATAAGCAGGATTAGTATCACAAATTTATGCTACTCGATCGCTACCGGCTCTCTTAAAATAGTTAATAATTACACTCCACAAATTCGTAGTATATGAAGTTATCGATACGGAGAGCCACATCCACTATTACCAGTGATTACGAAACTAGTGCAGAACCTATTAACTTAACTGCTGTAATATCAAAAAAATCAATAACTTGTTGAAGAATTTACAAACTTAAATGCATCTGCAAAGAAGCGCATCGCAGCGTGCTTTCAGCCCAAAAGTCACTAATTATCTCGCGTACGTGTGGTTGTTACAGCGGTCTGATGAGAGGGGTTTGGAAATTACATTATAAATATTCTGTTGCCACACGGAATCTGGAATGTGGTCAGTTTCTTCTAAAACATTCGCCGGCTGGGATATTCAGACAGTCGTGGGCATTAGGTGCATTTATATTGGAGCAGCAAAAATCAATGAGACCGTCGAGAGAAGAGGAACAATGAGACAGAGCTAGAAGTGAGATGCTGAAACAGCGCCACTTCGAGGTGAAAACGCATTTGCGAACGCGTGAATGGTCGGAGCGCGTAACCATCTAAGAATTATTTGTAAAGGCTCTCGGCTGTCCGGGCGACGCCGTGGTGAAGGCATTGTTGCCGGAGTCGCACTCTAGCCATGAAGAAGACCACAACACGATGGTCGAAACATCGGCATCAATGGCCTCGACACGGTGTCACTCATCCGAGACTGAGCGTCTGACCCCCCACAGCGTCTAAGATTATAGTTCCTCATTAGCCTTTAACTGTGCTGGTGGGTCTGTGAAACCCACTCTATTATATTTATATAAATAATTCAAATAGTTTCCAAAATATTTTGTCAGCAACTTGAGTATTCCTTTCAAATCGTGTGATTTGTGAACTAACGACCCATCTTCACGTTAGGTTTGTGCAGTGATGAGTTGTAGTCGATTGCAGTATTTAGCAACGTCGTTTATTATAATATAGATAGGAATTACATTGTGTATATTACAAGGACCATTTTTTATTTTAATTGCTGCTTTGCATTTGAAATGTCGACAATCACCGACAAAGAAATCCTGGGTTTGTTGTTGAACAGTAGTAACAAGTTTTAGGATCAACCCGTGGTTAGACTACAATCAGTAGTTCCAAACAAAATAAGAAAGATTGTCCACGAGGCGCTGACAGAAAAACAAAACATCTTTGCATTAACTGCCCCAAATTTGTTTTACAACAATCAAACTTTGTTTCAATTATTCTGCTTCGGAAATTCCATAGCACTCTAAAAATTTCGTTTTGTTCGTGTGCGTTTATCAATATTGATGCATTTTTCTGATTATATTTAATTTTTTTTACTTTTGTCGAAATATATAACGTATCATGTTGTATTGCATTAAATATACTTTTCGTAGAAAAATATTGCGTTTAGCCAATTATTTCCTGTCTTGGGTCTCTAAGACCCCACCAACATAGTTAACGTTAGTATTTTTCATCAGCAGTTAAAAGGTGAGCCATGCAAATAGCAATTATCGACAGGAGACCGATTCTGCTTAAAACGAGCATCCTAACTCGAAATTGGAAATGCCGGGCCCTGGTGTTCATGACGCGCAAGGCGGCCTCATCGCTATGTCGAGTGTTGGAAAGACCGGATGACATCGATTGTGGCAAATGTTGATTCAGTTGACCATATTGCCATTGCTGATGTTAAAGCTGGCCCAATTGTTGTTGGATGTAGTGATACTGTTGAAGTAACTGCTCTATTTGCATATTAGGAGGTATTTGCTCGTAAGTAGCCTCTTGGTTTGTTTCGATCCACATATTACGTAGTTGCGATGGCCGAAGCTGTCGCGTACTACGAAACGGTTTAAACTGTTTATATTTGTTTCAATGGTATTTTTTCGACTTTAAACAATTTGCATACACAGTTCGTGAGGCACAAAGAGAAAAGTCTATACTCGTACTGTTGTCATAGAGAAAAGAAACCTTAGCTGATAAGTCTGCGGAGCAACATTTGCGGCGCGATGTTGGCCGTGCCGCGGTCTGCGAAGGAATGAGAGAGACATGGGGGAAATAACATGTGTTATTTCCACCATGGAGAGAGGGAAAGAAGGGCAGAACCAACAATACGTCTCACATATTATTTATTTCATTGTCATCGCTGTTATTACGAGTATTTTCTTGGAAGTTCTGATGCAGTAAATATAGTTTTTTCAAGACATTTCTGTTATCAAGAAGATTTAAAAAAACATGAAACCTCTCTGATGAAGCATACACGACTTGAATACAATATATAAATGTAACGCTGAACTCTGTCTTGCATCAGAAGTTATGAGAAAAAAAATAAACACGGCGTACGTGTATTCCCAAAATGCTCGCTGATGCCTGCTCTCATCGAATGGATGAGCGTTCACAGTTCATTGGCTACAGGGTCAGAGACGAACTTGGCTCGGCCGAAGTCTCCCACTCCGTCCGCTGTGTGTGCGGTGACCGGAACCAGGGGAAACTGTTCCTCTCGTTTCTTTTGGACGGCCCGCTTTTCTTGCGGCAGGGTTCGGACAGGATGTCTGTTCACGCGCCCTTCAGCCGTTCCACGAGCGCTGCGCACGATAACAGTCAACGACGAGATGAATACGTGATGCTCGAAGAAACCCATTCACTTTGAAATAATGCCAAAGGACGGGAAGTTAAGATTGAAATGCTTAACTCTTTCGTCTGCTATATCAATAAATCTATCTGATGTATTTCTGACGTATTTCAATAAATACCCGGTCAGCATTCCGATGTAGAGAATGCACGTTAACCAAATCATTCCAAAGCTGTTTGATATATCCAAAGTAGCTATACTAGTACGGGGACATAAGGAGAATGCCAGAGGAGAGTTGGTCGAAAAAGTTGTAGCTGGGGCAATCGGAAGAACTTGTAAAAGAGGTCGATACAGGAGCAAGAAGAGCAATACGAGAGAGAAACATACAGGATGAAGAATGGAGAGATCGAGGTTGCGGCTGGGTGGGAAGGAATATTGTGTTGTTACAAATTTGAATAAAACTTTCAAAACTAGTTTCTCTAAAAGTTACTTAACTTCATTTAATTAATATGTTTCCCATCTTTCTGAAAGGATCTCGTGGTCAATGCTTGAATTTTTGTTGCGGAGATAGAGTATTCTCGCTGGCAAAATTGACCTTTGCTACATAAACAAAATAGTAATTGGAAGATTATTATTGGTTGGAAACTACCCATAAATGAGATTCGTCTCAAAATATCTGATAGTATTTTATTCAGTGTCTATACCATTGATTGTGCTATGGAAGATAAGCATTTTCTATATAATTGTGAAATTCATTTGAACTTTAGTTTCTTAAAATCCAGGTCAAGTAATTCAACAATAGAATACGCTTTATACTGCTTCAAAACGAGTTTGCAGCGTTTATAGATGTTAAATGAGTGTAAAATAAGCCCCTTTTTAAAATTAGGAAATTTAACAAATTTTGTTGGTTAAGTAAGTCGTGTAATATTTACGGAAAACAGTGCTGTAGTTATTAAACAAAAAATTACACTTTCAATCCTGACCGCAATTACTCTGTATTATTTTTCCAATTTAATAGAAATACATAAATTGTGATTAACAAACTTTTACCACTTATACAATGTGTTAATTATCAAAACTAGTTGACAGTAAAACAGTGTTCAAATACATAGAAGTATAATATTTAAAATATTTGTATTTTGGAATAATCTTAAACCATTTTGTATTACAAGTACTTCAACGCTTAAGTGCCCGCCTTGATGCACAGCGTGTGCCATCGGCGGATATTGTTGCATCATTTCCGATAGATGCGTCGACATTCGTTGTCTCTTCGTGTAACCTTCCAGTGTAGTCTTGGCTTCCTGTGTGTGTGGAGTTTGGTTGTCCTCTCTCGCTCCTGCGTTGAATAACTGGTGGATTGTGTTTGCCGCGCGAAGTTATGTAATATATCATAATAAGTGATGTGTAAATCTGAAAAAAAACCTTTGAGTTGTAAAGGAATATGGATTTACAAATAATGTACTATAGTTTAATCAATATGTATTAACTAGTTAATAACTTTCTCTTGACT